>UZAE01001320.1:0-13887 GCA_900617975.1 Rodentolepis nana
CTTCAAATATCGAAATCACAAAAAAAATTTGTAAAAAATATTAACTAAGTTGATAAGTTGATTTAGGGTATTGAACAGTGCTCGCTTGGGATAGGCCTACCAAGATGAGCAAATCAAATTTCAAATTAATAAACGAGTACAGATGCATCTTTGCTATACCCTGTAAAAAATGGGGAGAAACTAGCGTTAGCGTATGATCTATTAAAAAGGAATCTTGAAAAAGTATTTGTTTATTTATTTATTTGTTTCTACTTTCGAACAGGTGGCTCGAATATTGGAGCAAAATTTTCCGCAGTGAATGCTTTGATCCATGAATGTTTGATAGTTATTCAGTGAATTTGTTAAAATTTTAGAAGTGCTACGTTGATATTTCATCGAATCAAATCAATGCCCATAATATTGCATCGTTTTTCATTTCGAATAACAAATTTCAGACATCATTTATTTATTTATTTATTTATATCAAATGGCAGGCGTTTTGATGGTTATCATTAGCCCTTTAGCTGACTTCAGGCTTCATAGAGGGGAAGGAACATCAAAGTGCAAAAAAGTCGAGAGGAGGGGTACTGAAGAGTGTTTCAAAGACGAAGGTTGAAAATTTAGAAAAAATGTAATGTAGTACTGTGGAAGTGGTCGAATATGACATACAGTGGGGTCATGGTAGTTTGAGTCAACTGCCAGTTAATTGACTCTTTGCCGTATGAGTATACGTTGCCCCGGGTGCACCACGTGTTACCTTCGATTAGAAAATAAGAATGAGCAAAATAGTCCGTAGTTAGAATTTTGTACGGGAAGTTATGACCAGCCTAAGATTCAAAAAGTTCTTATTCGTTGTGAGCAGGAATTTCTTCTGTAAATTCAATTGAGAATTAAATGCGACTGAGTTTTTTCGAAAAAGCTTGATTAATACTAGTTCTCATACCTAGCTTAGGGATATTTCATTGGTTTTCGAAGCAATTGTATGTACAAATTCCAAGCTCAGGTGGTTTTGAACAATATGGAGAGGGATAAGTAGATATTTGATATCAGAGTAACAATTTGCGTTAAAGTTATTTATCTATATGAAATAATAGACGATTTGATACCCATCTAGTTGACTTCGGGCTTCACAGAGAGGAGGAGGAACATCAAAGTGACAAAAAGTGGAGAGGGGAAACAGAAGAATGATTCACAGATGTAAAAGAGACAGACAGACACAAAGTTAGATAAAAAGGTAAGTACTGTGAAAGTGGTCGAATATGACATCCAATCGGGTCATGGTAGTTTGAAGTCAGAAATCAACAGCCGGTTTAAAGACTTTTGCCGATTGAGTATACGTCGCCCACGTTGCACCACGTGGAGGTAAATCTGGCGCACACCCCCGAGATAAAGTACTTTTCAGTGATTGTTTTACAGTAAAAAAACGTCAAAAGTAAAACAGGAGACTTGGTTTCAAATTTCCAACTTGAGTGGTGAGTAGGTGTCCATCCCTTTTGTTGCCTCGCTTTCATCATAGCCGTTTGTCACCCATATCAAATAATTTGTATTGATGAGAATCGATTTCGTAGCCTCTAACTTATTAGACCTGCAAATTGTCTATTCAGCCGCCGGTTCTCATTAATGCGGAAAATTATTTTCTCAACTTAATGCTCAACACGTGCGAAATAGGGCTTTATATCGTCGGCATAGCAACCGTTCATTCAAAATAAACACCCTTAACCAAGGCCCATATAATTATGTTGAATTAGAAAGGGGGGGGGGGGTGGGTCTTCGAGAGATTAATTTTACTCAAAGTAACTTCAATCCCCATGGTATAAGCCAGCTATTGATTGAGCTCTAAAGGTTGATTAGTCCATCTCTTATTTCTATTAAACGTAACCCATCACTCCCTCACTAAGCCTGTGATAAGGTAGACCTTTATGAAGACGCCTCGAAACAGTAGCCACTGTTAACTTTTGGATGAATTCTTATCTCGAGACGAGTAGGTTGGACTCCACCACTTTTGTCTCGACGCCTACACAAAGTCTTTAAACGCTAATTGTATTTTAACATTCTCATTTATGGGGGGGGGGGGCACGTATGAATACTTTCATACAATCGACTCGATGCTAAATTCAACTACTGAATTGGAACAGTTATTGAATAGCAATAGCACTCGGTATTATCCGAGTATTGAAAGTAGAACTTTCGATTACGAAGTGAACAACATTTATTTGATACTTCGAACCAAGTTAGCAACAGATAAGGTAATTGTATAGGGGGGAGAGAATGTTTTATTGCCAATCGTTAATACTCTTTAAAGAAAATTTCAACAATTTTTTTTTTGTTTAGATTATATCTCAAACAAAATAACTTAAATCGAATCCTCAAGACAGTGGATAATTGTATAGGTTTTAGTCTAAGCCATATATGAAGATGGATTCAATATTTTCAGAGGATAAGGTTATCTAAGATCATTCATTAGCGTTACAATGTTGCAGCTTGAAAATGTCTTTTATCATTCTAATTTAAGTTCTATTAACGAATGCAAATAATACGCGAATAACTAAATTTCCCTGCATTGGATTTGAAGGCTTCGTCAGTGGAAAAATTGGTAAATCTACTCACAAATCTCTCTTTCCTCTATCCTGACCTATTATATTGCGTATTTGTAAGGCCATAACGAGAGTTTTTCTTGCAATAAAAATGGGTAAACAACTTCCATTCCTACTTCTAATTGAATTGAACTATTATTTATAGATTTTTTATTTTAAAATTTAAGCCATATTACAATAATCAACAATTAAAACAAACCGAAGTGGACTTTCAAGGTGAAAGGTGAAACTATTTACTTTAGCTACGAAACGTGGCCAGATGGTGGCAATACAAATTTCTTTTGCGGCTTGAATTTTAAGAAATGTGGTACCTAAAATATTATTGAATTCCCGATATCAAGTCTAATTACTCTAAGAATTAACTTTTAAGTGAACAGAACCAAACTAATATTGGAATTAGGGGTGTGCGATAGACTTACCTCCACGTGCTGCACCCTGGCCAACGTATACTCATACGGCAAAAAAGTCTATTAACCGGCAGTTGAGTTCTGACTTCAAACTACCAAGACCTCACTAAACTGGCAGTTGACTTCTGACTTCAAATTGCCATCACCCCAAAACCGGCAGTTGACTTCTGACTTCAAACTACCATGACCAGATCTATTAACTGGCAGTTGACTTCTCTATGTCATATTCGAAGTCTATAAACCGGCAGTTGACTTCAAACTATCGGCAAAAAAATTCTATTAACCGGCAGTTGACTTCTGACTTCAACGCAAAAAGGTCTATTAACTGGCAGTTGACTTCTCACTTCACAAAAAAGTCTATTAACCGGCAGTTGACTTCTGACTACTCAAACGGCAAAAAAGTCTATAAACCGGCAGTTGACTTCTGACTGAAAAGGTCTATTAACTGGCAGTTGACTTCTGACTTCAAATAAAAGTCTATCAATCGGCAGTTGACTTCTCACTTCAAACTAAAGTCTATTACCTGGCAGTTGACTTCAAACTACCATGAGTAAGTCTATTAACTGGCAGTTGACTTCTGAGTTCAAACTATCATGACCCCAAGTCTATTAATCGGCAGTTGACTTCTGACTTCAATTACCATGATCTATTAACTGGCAGTTGACTTCTCTATGTCATATTCGAAGTCTATAAACCGGCAGTTGACTTCAAACTATCGGCAAAAAAATTCTATTAACCGGCAGTTGACTTCTGACTTCAACGGCAAAGTCTATTAACTGGTAGTTGACTTCTCCGCATACGGCAAAAAAGTCTATTAACCGGCAGTTTTCTTCTCACTTCAAACTACCATGACCCCCCTATATGTCCTAGTTCTGACTTCAAACTACCAAGACCCTATTGCATTTCATATTCAACTAATTTCACAGTACTCACCTCACCTTTTTCTACCTTTGTGTCTGTCTGTCCCTTTTACGTTTTTGAATTATTATTCTGTCCCCCTCTTGACTTTTTACCACTTTGATGTTCCTCTTCCTTTCTGTGAAGCTTGAAGTCAACTAAAGGGCTAATGATACCTATCATAACGCCGGAAGTCAACTAAAGGGCTAATGATACCTATCATAACGCCTGCCATTTGAAATAAATAAATATTGAAATTAATTTGATGTAAAAAATTCCGCTCAAAGCCAAATTTAACAAATGCCTGATTTGGATAGTGTCACCCGTCTTTTTCTGAGAGAATATTTTTGAAACATAGATGACGTTTGTTTAGGTTAGCTGTCAATGAGAGAACGAGAAAAGGGGAAAAAGGGAAGCTTAACCCCCCCCCCCCAAAAAAAACCGATAAAAAACACAGGTGGCTCTTTACCGCTTCTAATAGGATTGACAGGCGTGATGTTTACTGATAAATATGAGTGTCTTTCGTTAGCATAGAACACAAACCAAAATATTGGGTAATGAAAAAATGGAGGACACATGACTTGGTTGGGGGGGTGGGGGGGTGGGAATTCATTGCAGATGAAGAGATGACGAAAGGAAAAAGAGTTATAAATATGAATTATTTTACTTAATTTGCATAAAATTTACCTTATAATCCTGAGTAATAAATGCACATTCGGGGGGGGGGGGGGGGGGGAGGGGGGCAGTGGCGATCATGAAACTCATTGAGTAGATTAACGGAGCAGCAGCCGCGTTCACCCAGCTGGTGATTCAATCGCTCTCCTTGGCCCGCATTTCGGCCACAAGGAAGCTTAAGAAGGGAAAAACCGCGCCGGAATGTGAATGCCAGTACCTGGACTCTGCCTTTGAGATTCTATCCTGTTGCTAGGCCTCTGTACACTCACCCACTCAAGTTTCTCTTTCTTATCCTAGTTAGGACCTGTGAACAATTCACTCACCAGTCTTTTGTCTCTTTCTGTTAGCTAATAATTTGTTATGAATGTACATGTATATATATATATATATATATAGCTTTTAATTTCAAGATTTCTTCAATCAGAAAATGAGCCCATCCTGCTTACCTACTCTCTGGAAAAATGTGTCAGGATGGTTTTTCTCATCTACCGTTTGACGGTTATTAAACAGAATCGCAAAATCCAATCGAAAAGATGCCCCTCTCTCTCTCTCTCTCTCTTGGTTCCTTTATGAAGATCCGCTTGAGTAAGTGAGAATGGGTGTAAGGAGAGCGAGGAGGGGGGGGGGATAAAAGTGCGAATGAGTTTAATGTCGAAAATCTTCTGTCTTAATTGAAAGTATAGTGGACAGTCGAATAAGGATAATCCAAAACAATGGAAATTTGAATGAACACTTGACCGTTCATAACAAGGTTGGATTGAAGAGGGGAGGAGGAGCAACACAGATATTGAAATCTTAACAATTACCCATTGTTGGTCACCAATGTTGCAATGGAGAGGAGAGTGGGGAAGGCATTCTAGCTTTTCATGAATATCCAAATGCACTGTGACGTATAGGGAGGGGGGGGTGCCTTTTGCAAAGGCATTTTAGTGCATTTCCTCTTTTGGAAAGTTAGTGATTTATATCCCTTCTCGACTTTCATATTGTGGAGTGAGCGTCCCAGAGACCTTCAAAATTTCTATCACACCTTTAAAGACATTTAATCGAACGGGGTTTTTTTCAATTCCAAATCATGAATCATATTCGCTTTAAGTGGTCTGAGAGACGGAATAAAACCGGGTTTGTCAATAATGCTAATCAAACTCCGCACACTCACACACACACACACACACACACACACACACATAAGGCCTCCCAAATTATTTACATTAGCAGGTAAGCAATGAACTTCCAAATTCCCACTGCGGTTTTCTGTAGGTTTGTTTAGATTAATGAAACCGTGGTGAATGGGCTATTAACCTGGTTGCTCACACTTTCCCAGCCTCAGTGCATAAACACTCTTGTCACTTTCCGTGGGTCGCCAAGTTGTGGTTTCAACTCCGTATAGAGACGCTAGGTGCTTCTGTGAGCGTCAGGCCACTAATGTTTAACCCCCCCCCCCCACCCCAACCCCTCCAGGTGCATTACAGAACTGTCACGGAGTTTCTGCCAATGTTGCTTTAGATACCACAACACCTTGTTCAAGCATGTAAACATTTGCTCCCCATATCTACATCCAATTTTCTAGGACTAATCTTCACGGTTATCAAATTCGCGCCACTTGGTGATTAAAAAATATAACCGTACGCAATTTGATGTCGGCCAAAATTGTTTTACCGTAGAATTTCAAAGGCGTATACTACTTTAAGTGACATTATAACAATCATGTTTTTTTCCAATTTCACAAAGGAATAAATAGTTAAAGCACTTTTTTTGCTAAGTGCCGAAATTTTTGTTAAAATTGTTCCAATAAATGGCATTCGAATGACCAATGAAACATCCATTTGAACGTAATGGGTAGTAAAACAGAAACTTCCAGTTTTGTGACCGTATTTTGGTAAGGGTGGGCGAGGTGGCCTACTTGAAATTTTGTTTGTTTTTGTTAGCCATCAAAACAAATAGGAAAAAAGCTCAAAATTTTCAGTTCAATACGTGTGACCTTTGCTACTCTCTGAAGGATTGACAAGCACATCACTGAGGAGCTAAGGGAGTTGGCAAATGAAAATTTGGAAGTAGGACAATTGATGGATGAGGAGATTTCGATAGGTGACTCAATTAAGACCGAGAGGTTACCTTGAGGAAATGCTAATTGATATGTTCTAATTTTTACTTCGAGTTAAACAAGGTGGGATTGGGGGGGGGGGGTTCAGAAATTGATAAGCTAATTTTTGTCACATCTCATAAGATAACAACCAACACTTATGCGTTTAACATATATGAATTTATAGTAAAATGACTATCCGATTTACATCTTTTAGACAAGTAGTTGGTTAGGTGTGGCTATCGTGGTCCAAAGGCCGCGAGAGTACTTCAAATTAATCACCAAATTTGTGGACACAGGCATGTGCAAGATATGTTTACACGTTCAAACAAGACCCTAAGGCAGTATTGGCAGAAGCATCTAAGGCATTCTGAAATGGGGGAGAGGGGAGGGGGGAGGAGGTTGAAGGATGATTCAAATTTGGCACTTAAGCACTACGACTTCCACATTCACATTCCACAATTGGCCTGTTCACTGAAGGTGGTGTCAGTAAATACTGCTAAAACCGCAGCTCGACGACTAACAGCAATTGACAAGTGTTTATTCAAAGTGGCAGGGAGTGCGAGTTAGCAAACTAATTGCCTTCCATCGCACTTCAATTGACATACACAACCGCGTGAAATATCGCAATAGGATTCCAAATTGCTTCCTCAGTCTTCTGATTAAAGTTCAGGGTGACTGTGAGTGACTTGTTGAAACCTATAGAAAAGTGATCTCTGAAACATGTCAAACATGTTAATACGCACAAGCCTACAAATTGAAGACAGATAAACATCTCATTAATATTCTACCAAAAGTTACTTCAATTCGATGGGTATCTTCATTCCAGGTTTTAATGATTCTCACTCAAATTGCTTCTTTTTGAGACACCGGTGAGTCCATATCTAGTCTTCACGTTGAAGTAAGTGAAACGTTCCGAAGCACTCTGAATATGCCAATTATGTTATGGAGATACGTTTCTCGTTTGAAGAGAACTTATTTGTGTCCGGTAAAGAGAAATGTAGGGGGCGGTGACTGGCACAACTAATTTCTAGCATTAAAAAAGGAGAACTCTAGGAGTTGTGGAAATTATGAGTAGGGGTGAATGCGCATGTATGTGTGTGTGTGTATCTAGAGCCATAGCAACTGGACACAATCTCCACTCATCTGTCGCGACATTTTTTGAGCAAGCTGCTCCCTTCGCACTCCACCTGTCCCGAATTTCTACTCACGGGCCCAAGTGTGTGTGTGTGTGTGTGTTTGCAAAGTAAGTGCATTAACCTCCAGTGTGCGTTTCTGTCTTTGGCTACTTTGTCCGAAATATGGAACGCAGAGGTTCTCTTTGAATCTGTTCGCATCTTACCTGAGTTGGGAATACGTGCTGCTGTCCCAATAATCCGCCAGTGTGGGGAAATTTGAGATTGTTGCACAGCCTGGAAGTGCGAAATCCCTTTAACTTTATGGTAGCGAGTGCTAATTAAAGTTTTAATTGTAGATATTTCAATGTTAAATCTGTTTGATTCAAATATGCAATAATGCAAAAATGCAGTAGGCCTCACTTTGAATTGTTTCACAAATAGGCAACTAAATTTATTTGGACTAATTTTTAACCCAGTTCTTTTAAATAATTCAAGTCCAGAAGAGGTATAAATTCAGATCAATTTAATTAATTAATATGATCAGTTCTCGTAACTACATTTCTCAAGTTGCGAAATGACTTAGGTTTCGACATTTCACCAAAGGTAGCAATTTCGTATTATGCTTTAATTTAATTACAGTCGACAAGTCGAATTCGAATCCAAAGGGATCAATCTAAGTATTTTTCGTAGGTGAACAATTTCTGCAACTATTCATACAATTTTTGAGTCGTTTTTATAGCCTTGTGAGCATTCCAGCAGACCGAAATTGTCAAGCCTGCACAACGAGGCACGCTTTTGGACATGATCGTCTATGACAAGCAGGCAAACTCAATGCTGGATCATTTCTTTTCATTCCACCCCCACATTGTTTACGATAATTTATTTATTTATATCAAATGGCAAACATTTTGATAGTTATCATTAGCCTTTTAGTTGACTTCGGGCTTCACAGAAGGGAGGAACATTAAAGTAAAAAATTTTCAACAGGGGAAAAGAAGAGCGATTCACAGATGTAAAAGAGACAGACAGACACAAAGGCAGAGGAAAGGCTAGATGAGTACTGTGGAAGGGGTCAAATATGACATACAGTGGGGTGATGGTAGTTTGAAGTCAGAGGTCAACTGCCAGTTAATAGACTTTTTTGCCGTATGAGTATACGTTGCCCAGGGTGTACCACGTGGAGGTAAGTCTATCGCACATCCCCTTGTTTACGATCATTTATGTTTTTAGGCAGCAACAACCTTGATACCTTCAGACGATTCTGCCAATAATACTTATCTGAGCAGAAAAAACCTATTGATTTTTTCTAAAATTAAAAACTTCTATTTTTCAAATACATTTATAAGTAATCATGTAATTTAGTTTTTTAAACAATATGAAACTCCACTTACTACCCTAATTAACGTCTTTTATATGACTTATTATTAATTTGATATACCGCAACAATAAAAAGTTAAATGGACATTAAGAACTATTTCTTCCGAAATTTTAAGAATGTCAATGATAGAATCTAACCGTGGTCTGTTATTTTCAAATCAGAACTAAAATAAAATGAATGTTTGAGATTCACAATTAACCAAATTCACTTTAATATTATCTGAAATCAATAAGTATCTGGACCTTCAGCTAACGATTCCAATATTTTGGGAAATTTGCGAAGCAGATTCAACAGCCTTTTGGGGGTATTGCCGATGTCAATGAGTTCTCCTGGAAATTTTTCCTTTAACCAATTTTTTAATGCTGCCTTTTTCAAAGGTGGCGTTGACGTTTCGTACGCAATTGAGTCACAATAGTTTTCGAAGTGAATTTAAAGCCTTTCAACTGTTGCATATACTAATGAATTTTTACCTTAAGAGGCAATCTACAAGTACTTATTGAAAAGTTTCATCTTGGCGATGATTTTAAACAGTACATTGAAGATCTTGCAAATTGATTCCAACTTCTCACCTAATTTGTTGTCCTTTACCCTTACCTCAACATGACGTATTACGACTCTTTCCACGTCAATCCATGAAATAACAAAATGCATGAACGCGTAGAAGTCCATTTCTCAAATCCCTTAATACACGTATTGATCAATATTTAAGTCTAAGACTTTACTCCCGATAATAAAAAAATAATTTAGGAGGTATGAAAGTAAAAAATTGAATAAATTAATTCCTTAGCTACATATTTTCGTGGGATTTTTAAACATCTTTCAAATTGTTCAAGGTTGGTTTTATGTAATCCAAGTACGATTAATCGCTATTATTGTGAAGTTCATCATGAAAAGATCATTAGTTTTTCATGCCAAATAGGACTAAAAGGATTGAGTGAAAACATGTTGGTAGTCAAATCAGAAAGTCATTAACGACAAACCCCGTCTTATTTTTGGTTTATTTAATGTTCACCTAAAGGGGAGCAATTCTCCGCTTTTGCACCAGGCATCGAATCGCATGATACGTTCCCTGGAATATTGAACTTAGCCCGCCTGCGATGTCTAGTGCTTATTGATTAATCGATTATTTACTGTTGTCGGTCTCATTCAATCAACTCGTTTTGCCTGATGCCCAGGGAAAAGGCGGTTGAAAAAACGTAAGAAAGAAAGAGCAAACCAGCAAAAAGATGTTAACATTTGGTCATTCTTAATTTCTATAAGTCTACGTTAATTGGTGCAAGTTTGAGTTAAGTGTACTATTTTCTGACATCTTATTCCCATTATAGCTTAGCATCACTTCATCTCGCTTTTCAGCGACTTTTTAAAGAAGTTGAAAAGACCTTCGTTGCCGAAGATTTATTGAGTAAATAGAGCGGTTTACATTGAACTGCCTTGTGGGGTACGTCTTTCACTGTACATTATTATTGTATTAAGTTAACTACGTTTAGTACCGTCATATGTTTTACTGAATGGGTGGATAATTGGATTTAAAAAAATCGAAGTTAAATTATGTAAGTTGGGGGGGGGGATTTTTTGGCGGTTTTTGTGATTTTCACTGGCACACCGCAGCAAAAAATGATTAGCATGTGTCGCTATTCTACCCACTTTCAGGTTTTTTGGGATAATTTAACTCCAACCTTTTAATATTACTGATTTAGAGTTAGAAGAAGTTGACATTCTAGCATTTCGTGAGCTTACTCACTCTTCTTATTTATCGATTATCAACCACAAATTTGAATGGTATGCGCACTGGACCAAGAAAAGCTTTTTCAAACATTTTCAATAACAAGGCTGCAGTGCAAAAGTACCATCAGAAAAGGAGTCCCCCATAAACTCCCTAGGCTGATATTTTATCGGATCCACACAGTTATTTGCACATCCCCAAATCCCCTCACACAGAGTGTCTACTATAAATACTCATTGAGGCCCCCTACCCCCGTAGATTCCAAATCAATCCCGTGTATCGATAGTCCACAGATAATGACCTTGAGGTCATCATTTGATTATTTCTCCATCAGATTTATGCATTATTGAATTTTACAATTAATTGGTTCAGATATAAATATTTAAGTAATAAAAAATAAAACTTTTCTCGTTTTTTCAGCTTTAATTAGTTGAAATATTAATTTTATTAATACCGATAACGCCCATTTCCGCAAATTTCCCAACTTCGTGCAAAAGGGACAAGTAAAATTTAATGCTAAGATATCAATCCAGGAGGTTCTTTTATTTGAAATACTCAATAAGATTTTAGTTTATTGAATCTATTCAAGAGACTAAGGACCAAAATCGATATGAATATCAATTATTAATGGAAGCAAATTCAGTTATAACCTCTAATAAGCATTGAATGTTGAAAGATAGGAAATTTCTTAAGGTTAATTGGAGCTCAAAATTGAAAATATATCTCAAGAATAGTAAGATAAACTCTACCACGCATTCCAAGTTATTAATTTTATTGAAACCAAAACATTGGCTGCAAGAATATGATCGATATATGACAGAAAATTATTCGGTAATAAACGTAAAATTATTAGAAGTACGAAAAAAAGTTCACTTGATATCACAAAACTTAATATTAAATTTTACGATATTTGAAAATTAATTTATGTAGTTGAATCTTCAAGATGAAATTTAGACGCAGTTAACGTACACGAGGAACCAATCAGGGTGACAATAAAATCTCATACTCCCATTGGTTGACCCTTAGTTCCTATGTGCGTCTGTATCCACCCTTAAAGGCAAATACAGCCAATGCGAACTACGCACCCTAAACAACCTAAAATTTGATAGGACTAAAGTGGGATAAGCGCTTCATGGTAATTGTATAAATAAGACTTTTTCTCTCTACTGTCTTCAGTTAATCTCTATACTATGTAAGTCCTCGTCTAAAAACAGGCATTTTCCAAGTATTCTTTAAAGAAATGACCTAATTTATGATTTTCCATCTTTAGACTTGGCTAACCATGAATGTCTATGAGCCACAAGACTTGTCCATAAGAGGCTTTGCTCCCCCGAATCTTTTGGGCTCGACAATGCAAATACCACCAGTCACGTCCGACTCGGATCCACTGGTGAGCATGCTGTCCGATCCGATTGGGCTAATGTTTCTGCAATTGTTGCAGCAACTCCAGACGGTTCAACAACAAGAAACCCTGCCATGTACGGTGCCAGATAGAAGGGAGCTCGAAAATGCTATTCAAAGAACAGTCCAAGAGCATCTTCCTTGTAAGAAATCAAAATTTTCAATCCATGGAGAGTTGCAAATTACAGTTGATTCTAAAGCACCTGCCACTGTGAAAATAAATTCTTCTTCACATTCAGCGTCAAAGCGAAAGTCTTATATGCCTGTTAGAATGCTTCACACTCCCTCTTCTTTGACAGATTATGTCAATACACACTCAGAAGCACTCGATCTCTCCCCCTCAGGTTCAGCCCACTCAAATGACTCTTCACCTGTCACCCCTGTGAAATCCGATTTTACAAGTGCCTTTAACAACCAATACGAAAGGAAAGATGCTCCTGGTAAAATAATTTCATTTGCAAAACGTCGAATTTCTGTCGGACGTCGAAATTTTCCTTGTAATCAATGCAATCAAATGGAGTTCTATTCACTTCAACAACTGGAAGAGCACACCAGGGTCTCCCATGGTAGTTATCGTTGTCATATCTGCAGTCGTACCTTCACTCAGCGTTCCAATCTCCAACGTCACGCTCTGAAACATGTTGGTTTCAAGCCGTTCCAATGTGCCCTTTGTCTGCAGGGCTATTACCGTAAAGATCATTTGATGAGACACATGGAAGTCAACCATCCAGCTGTCAATCCCCGTGAAAATATTAAGGTCTTTTTATCGTCTTCAAAGAGTCTCGAATATCTCAATACTACCCAATCTGCCATTAGCAGCATTTCCTCCCTCCTTCCCATTGGACCAGAACAGCTTAAATTTGAGAAGGCAGTTGATCGAAAAAGCAGGGAATCATGCTGAAAGTTGCTCGCTCCTTCCAAGTATCCTAAAATGAGACAATTCAACAAAGGCTGACTGACGATTAGGAGGGGAGTCTTCGCAGCATCACCGATGATATTACTTTTCTCCTGACTTGACTTGTTTGAAATATTGATGTTTTGAACCAAAAGGTCCCTGACTCGTTTATTTTTACATCCTTTTTATATTTTATAATAAATAATAGACCTTAAAATGATATTTTTTTACAAACTCCGACTGAAAAAAGAAAGTAATGCAAATGATTTGTGTTGACGCATAAAAAATGCGCGAAATAGTAGTATTATGAATAATGAGGTAGCACTGCACTTGAAGTTATTGTAGTGATGGTGTTTTGAATTGCCAGACATTCAGTAAGATCAGAATATATTTATATCAAATGGCAAGCGTTTTGATGGTTATCATTAGCCCTTTAGCTGACTTCTGGCTTCACAGAGAGCAGGAGGAGGAATATCAAAGTGACAAAAAAGCCGAAAGGGGGAACAGAAGAGAGGTCCACAGATGTAAAGGAGACAGACATAAAGGTAGAGAAAAGGTAAGGTGAGTGTTGTGAAAGTGGTTGAATATGACATACAGTGGGGTCATGGTGGTTTGCAGTCAGAAGTCAACTGCCAGTTAATAGACGTATGAGTATATGTTGCCCAGGGTGCACCACATGGAGGTGAGTCTATTCCAATCCCAAGATAGGAATATATTCCACTATGTAGAATGCGGAAAAG
>UZAE01001321.1:0-13886 GCA_900617975.1 Rodentolepis nana
GGAAATATATATATATATATATATATATATATATATATATGTAGCATTTTAGTCTATGAACACTTGATAATATAGCTCATTGATACCATAATTAAATTAATCAACAAGCTGACATGAAGTTCAGTCGATTTTGATGTAATTTTAATAGAATTAATTATAAAAATGACTATTACTCTTGAAGTCAATTAAAACTCAGTTCACGGAATCGCACTTTCATTATTCTTGAAATTCCAGCTTTTGAGCTAAATATAAAATTTATTTGTTCTTTCGATTTGTCCTTTCCCTTAAATTCTTTCGCGAACCATAAGGGCCATCCGTACTATCCATCCACCTGATTTTGTTCACCATTTAATGACTTTCTTATTGGAGGCGGTAAACCATTCCTATTGGGTCACCTTTGGAATGCATAGATCACCGCCCTTCCTTTGAAGTCAAATGCTTTTCCTGCTTGACATTGAATAAATTATTAGCATTCAGATGGAATCTAGTGAATTGTCACATGCATTCATCAAGTTTCTGAAGAGACTATTATCCTCAGATGTCAATGTACTTTCACGAACTACTGAAATAATTACAGAAAGTACACTGCTTTGAACGTTTCTTAGCCTGATAATGTTATTTTTTCCGAATGCATGGAATGACAATTCAGATGGGACCGAAAAACGAATAGCAAAATAGAAAGGAGTGTGTGCCGATTTTATCCCAGCACAACTCTAAATAAGAGAAGGAGCAAAGCAGACCTTCCAAACCCCCCCCCTCCCACTCAGATAGATGTCAGCCTATTTTTGTGAATATTCGATTGGGCATTGTTGACACTTTGGTGTTCCTTTATGGTCAGCTAAAATCATTTTAAAACTAACATCTTCTCAACGATATAAACACACTTTGCGTTGATGTTAACATGCTTAAGTACTAAAGTAGTCATGTTTATGAATTTATTCGAAGAAAGTATTTGAGATATTCAGCTTAGTTTGGTCTTGTTTTAAACACCGAAAACTAGAAAGGAAATTACTATATGTGTGTTTTCCGTGAACTTAATCATCAAATTTTCTTATTTTTTGTTAATTTTCTACACTTTCAGTTTCTTTCTATTGAGAAGGTTTTAGAATCTTGATCACATTTTTCTTCAACCATTAACGATATCGTACATAATATCCAAAGTATTTATTTGGAGTCCGACATAAAGCATAATGAAATACGAGCATGTGCAATTGAAATAAAATTATCTATAAATCTTAAATTGTAATTCGATGCTGCTTTATCTAAAAATATTCGACTAATTGCATTTTTCGACAGTGACTTTGAAGCATCCATTTGATGAGAATTGAAATTGGTGGCCTTTTTAAAAACGAGGGTTGGAATCGTTTGCTTTCTTTTGGTGCTAAATTTTGAATGTTATTTCGAATTCCTCTGATGTCTGAATAGGATTAAAATTGAGTAATAAAATTGAATCACCGGATCGGATTACTGTTTATCCTCTTTTAACGTAGCCTTAAGAGCGTGGTAGCATTAGCATATGACGAAAGAAATAATTTTGAAGTAAACCGATAATGCGAATCATTATGACCGTCTGTTCGTGAATTGTGTTTCACAAGAGTATTTGAACATTATCTGGAAAATTATCCGCCAAGATGTAAAATATTATTATTATATTAAATGGTAGGCGTTTTGATAGTTATCGTTAACTCTTTAATTGACTTTAAGCTTCACAGAGGGAAGGAACATCAAATTGAAAAAAATCGAGAGGGGGGAGCAGAAGAGTGTTTCAAAGATGTAAAAGAGACAGACGCAGTGGTAGAAAAAGGTGAGGTGAGTATTGTGGGAGGAGTAGAATATGACATACAGTGGGGTGATGATAGTTTGAAGTGGGAAGTCAACTGCCAGTTAATAGACATTTTTGTCGTATGAGTATACGTTGCCCAGGGTGCACCATGTGGAGGTAAGTATATCGCGCACCCCAGATGTACAAATATTCCTTCATTCATTTCACTTCTTCCAACACTCATTTTGACAACTACCAGCATTAATGTTAACTTGCCTTTCGAACAATTTTAAAATTAAAAAAATGCATTTCATGGCTTACTGGAAATAAATTATTCGCCTATTCATCGTTTTGCAATTAAAGTTTTGTTATTGCATGTGAATCACCAAACTTATGCCTGTTGATCATCGTAGACATGCAAATGCCTAAGAACTCGTGAAATGAAAATTGTAATGACAATGCGAGAAAATCCAAAAATTCATTGAATGGATGGAAAGCTAAGTGGGGTAGGAAGGCGGGGGGGGGGAAGAGGGTAGAGCATTAGAGCAGACTCAGAATTTTGTTTTCTAAACTCGTTTTAGTAGTGTTTTGTGTTTATACTTCCAACTATTCATGTCCAAAACAACAATCGATGCATTGTTGTCAAATTGTATTAAGGTTTAAAAATATTGTCACCGATTTAGTCGCATTTACTTGACAAATGGCAGAAAAAAATTCGTTGAGTTTAAGTCAGGACTCTAGGAACTTGAGAAATTGAGTCCCTCATGTAGTCAAACATAAGTCCTACTTATTGGTAATTCAATATTTAAGTAATATTCCATACAATTATTGACCTGTCTCAGGCTTGGATTCTCCGAGTTCTCTACCTCAATCGCTAAAATTGCATAACAGTTAACGAGACATCTGGTTCCTGTTAACCATGTTTAGTATAAAACCAATATTAAATAATTATCTATACAAGTGTTAATTTCACATAATAAACATAATCATCCACCAATCGCTATCACTTCAATTTCTGTCAGTGATGCCTAAGGATGTTTGGTGGTTTGACCGGTTTTATAGCTTCGTCACTTCAGTCTGCTCCCACCTCATCAGTGGTGATATTTGTCGATAAGATTTTAACTACTCCTTTGCGAATTAGACAATAATGTCAAGGCCATAATTCCTTACTGCAACTATTAAATTACACGTATCTCCCTTCTTTACCCCACTTGGCAATAAAGACGGAAATGTTTTGAAGAGGATTGGTCAGGCAAGTTATAACCATGTTTTTTATGTCTCCTGAACAACTATTGGCAGAGTGCAGGGAGGTTGAATGGAGGCGGCTGTTCAATAGCGAATTGCTTAAAGTCATGACATGGAAAATACATGAAATATTTAACTATCCGCGAATAACAGTGGGGTATTATAAACATCCGGTGAGACCGGTAAACACATATAGATAATGACAACAAATGGGTGAAGCATGTTGAATGTGTAAACAGCTTAATGCCCTATAGGATTGATATGTTGACCGAAATGAGTACTCAGTGAGTCATTAGTTGGAACGGGCTACATAGATACAAGTTGCTTCAGCTAACTAAACAGATGGAATTGAAGATGGCTGTTCATTCCTATCTTCCATGCATCTTGTAGACTTTAATCCCCTTCATAATCAATCGCTTTATCTGCTTGCTGTGCTGTAATAAAGCTCTGTATAAACAATGCTGCCTACAATTCAGCCGACTGAGTACCCAAAAATAAGCTAGAATGTAGTTACTCAAAAAAACTTTACAAATCTTGGGGTGTGCGATAGACTTACCTCCACGTGGTGCACCCTGGGCAACATATACTCATACGGCAAAAAAGTCCATTAATCGACAGTTGACTTCGTGCTCACCTCACCTTTTTCTATCTTTGTGTCTGTCTGTCTCTTACGTCTGTGAATCATTATTCTGTCCCCCTCTCGACGTTTTGCCACTTTAATGTTCATTTTCCTTTCTGTGAAGCCCGAAGTCAACTAAAGGGCTAATGATACCTATCATAACGCCTGCCATTTGAAACAAACAAACAAACAAACTTTATAAATCTTTAAACTTATGAGGACAATATCGGTAGAGCTGGCAGGCGACTTCGGGGCAAATAGTTGGAAATGGTATAAATCACTGATCCTGTGGCCATCAGCTTTGTTTGTCTAGTCTCTACATCCATCACAAGGAAATGTGGACAGAATTCAGAGAGGTAGGTCAATCGAGTCATTATCCATGTTAGGGGTTATACCTTTGGGTCATATGCAATAGGGATTCAAGACAGCGTTAACTACAGCACTAAGCACCTAACATATGCTTTCACACAACATCAATCGGGGAGGGGGCCATTTTGACTATGCGAAATTCTGTTAACTATGCTATCAAGGAGTTTGTGTTCTGAACGTTAAATATTTTGCTAAAACAAATTCTGTCATCAATTAAACTCGTTGCAAATGATAGATTCTTTCTCGAATAACACTTCAGCTCGAAACAGTTAAGGCAAGAATAGCCTAACCGTGAAAATCGAATATTTGTCAATTTTTTTGTTATTGATCGAATGTCCTTTTTGTTTACAATACCATGTAAGATAACTTAAAATACATAACAATAGACCGCTTTAGGTCGATTAATTTGAATAGATCTTCGTATCTCTTAGACTTCTAATACTTAAGGTCGCTTGGTAGTAGTTAACATTTTATAAGACATCTTTATCCACTTCAAACTAAAACGTGCCAGCCGACTAACACAGTTCTGTCATCAAAGCCCCGCTATCTAACGCACAGTTTTCGGACATAAGTCAAAAGTACTTAACGAGGAAGCCAAAACAACTGCAGCCTTGTATCAAGGTATAATTACATTTGTTGGACAATTGTATCCGTAAGTTATTATCCTCTATTCACTTGCATATGCTTTGAACATGCGCTCTCATAAATGAGCCAGTATTATGCAACATGATAGGCAGCTTCGGTTGATTCATTTAAAACCTTAAATAGGTTCTCATAGTGGGAATTAAGAAAATTATAGAACAGCACACTAAATGACTACTTTGCTCCAGTCACATTGAATAGTACTTTTCATTGTGAAAAGAAATACCTATTTCATAAAAACCCATATTGCTAAGCTGGGAAATGAAAACAAATGCCCTTTCTTCCCTACTGCAAATAGGATAACAAAATAAAAATTCGATACATGGTTATTGAAATGGGAAATGAAAAATTATTTTGTGCAAATTCCCTCAGAACCCATTTGTCTACCCTTTATTTTCATCGACATAAAACCAGTTTCGGGAGTATTTTGCACATTAGTCGAATGGGTAAGTTTAGTTTACTTTGATGGCATCCAACGGTAGTATGCAAGACGAATGACCAGAGAAATGTTAACATTTTCTAGTCTAACACGGAGCAAAATTGGGTTTTGAATGGGTTAAGAAAACCCAAATATTAAACAACTAATTGTGAATTCTCAGCTGGATAAATAAATGACAACAGTTCACTAAAGTTTCAGTCCCATTGCAGCACAAGTTCAGAAGGTCGGAAGTAACTGAATATGCTTATTTAAGAAAGTTAAAAGAAAATCGATTTTCAACTTTGTTATAGCCCCAAATCTTTGCTCCAATTTTAAGTCAATGCAAAATTCTTAACAATTTGAGAGATCCCGTAAATGTTATGAGTGGAATAACAATCAAAGTTGTACTGATTTCTAGTTTCCCGTTTTTGGATGATTCAAATCATATAATAAAATGGAAATGATTATAGTTTCGCAGCATATTCGGTTTAAAATTTTTCAAATAGGATATTACGGAAAAGCCCGTTCAGTTTCAAAGGAAATTGGTTCGGAAAATTAATAAAATAGTTAAAGCTTGCCTTTGATTAACTAAAAATTCGCAATAACTCTCCTTCATCAGTACTTCAACAGTACTCATCTTGCCTTTTCTCCGCATTTGTTTCCATCTGTCTATTTACACCTATGAATCATTCTTCTTTCCCCTTCACAAATTTTTCTCACTATGATGCTTCTCTCCTCTGTGTAGTGCCAATGATGACTATCAAAATGCCTGCCATTTGAAATAAAATAAACTTTAATACGTAAGATTTTCAAATTATTCATCCACACTTGTTCTATGTCATTGCTGAAAAGACTTAGGCTTCAGATCCAATAACAGGCAGTCCCTTCAAAAGCCTTTAAAGAGACTCTCAATGAATTTGTGAGCGTCGAGCTTCGTAGAAGATTGGTAGGGTAAGTTTTTCACTGTGAGTCGATTTGGTGGTGAATAATCAACACAGATAAGGTGACCTCACTACCTCTTAACTATTACGCGCTTTCTCTTTGTTAATTTAAAAAAAAAAATTTTTGAACGTTCCACCTACTACAGGTGCCTTTCAATGGTGCTAAAACGTACGTTTTTTGGATTGGGGATAAATGCCTACTTACAGCACCACTGTCAACGTACCTGTTTGGAAGATAAATTACTGAAACCTTACAGAGTCAACGTTCGATTAGATCGATAAGTCTTCATCTTCCACTTATCAACCCTGAAGTACCCAAGTGCGTCCAAGTTTTGTGTCTAACAGGGCTTTAGTGGACAGCTCAATAAGAGACTTCTATTCGCTACTCCAGTAAGGAACTGTGGGACACGTTGTCGCTCTGTGCGTCATCGTATGCCTGCATGTCTGCTCGCCAGGATTGGGAGGTGCGGCCGCACAACTCTGTGTGCAGCGACCGTACAAACAGTGACCAATCATCAACCTCTGTTTAACCTAATCCCTCATCCTGATCATGAGTAACTCCCTGCGTGTACACTTGATCCGCAATACCCGTACTGAATAAACGTGCTCCGTGCTACACGTCTGTTTCCTTTATAGCTGGGCTATAGCTTAGCTGGTTCTGGGAGTCTAGCTAGATGTAGGAGAATCTGCCATAGAGATTTCTGAGTCGGTCAGGCTTTACTAAGGTAGCAATCAGCTACAAACTGAATAGGGCAAAATAGAATCTTCGAATGTCTGAAAATGTACTACCCATAGCTGTAAATCGAGAAAAAATTCTCTGTAGTATTATTAAAGTCATTAAGTCTGATGTTTTCGGCTCTCAAAAATTAATCACTGTATTCAGTAATTCTATCGGAGAAGAGTACTTTTACAATATGAGGATAATCCACTAAGAAAACTAACCGTATTTTTTAATTAATTCTAAATGCGGAAATATAACATCCATTACAAATTTGCTACTTGCTGTAACTGCTATTCCTGTTTGAGCAAATATACTTTTCACCAGGAGTGAAGATTCATGTAAAGTATGTGCATGAAAGACACTATAGATTCCACACAGAAATTTGGTTATATATGTGATAACGAAAAATTACATAATTTGTCAACTGAGGCTTAAGAGAATGTGAGATAGTAATGATTTATAATAAGCATCTTCACTCTCCTCGAAATCTAAAACTTAGCAAATCTGACTGGAGGAGAAGATAATTAAATCTGGAACTTTGTGAACAATGGGTTGTGATGATTTAGCAGCTCAATTGATCTAGTCAGTAAATATAGCAATATTTGTGATATCTTCTTTTCACTTCAACTTTCCCATAAAGCCTATTTCTCAGTACTAGAAGACACTCATAGGATTAAAAGAGTTTGCTAATTGGTCAGAAGAAATTATGCCAGATAACTGGAATTGAATTGATTATTGAAATTCTTTATAAAAGCTATAATTTGGACCTTTACTTTCTATTAATCAATGCTTTGGTTATTCTTGCTTCCTTCTAATCTTTATAATTATTATATAATAAGAAGGGAGTGTACAATAGACTTACCTCCACGTGGTGCACCCTGGGCAACATATACTCATACGGCAAAAAGTCTACAAACTGGCAGTTGACTTCTCACTTCAAACTAACATGACCCTACTGTATTTCATATTCGGCTACTTTCACGGTACTCACATCACCTTTTTTCTACCTTTTCTACCTTCGTCTTTGAAACACCCTTCTGTTCCCCCCCTCTCAACTTTTTTCACTTTGATGTTCCTTCCCTCTATGAAGCCTGAAGTCAACTAAAGGGCTAATGATAACCATCAAAACGCCTGCCATTTGATATGACATATATAATATAATAAGAAGCGCCACACAAAGAATATCAGCAGCATTAATTTAATGATAGTGAAAAGACTTTTTTATTAATAACTGATTTAAAAAGCCGTTATACTGGCTTATAAGTTGCCTCAAGATTTCATTTCATATGTAAAAAGCTAATTAATGAATTGCAAAATGAAATTTACCAAAATTGCGGTTCTTTTGCTGTCAATTTCATGAAAGTGCAAAGATTTATTAATGTAATCATTGTTAAGTAAATATTCCGGCAATATGACTATAGATAGGAAAATTGTCAGTAAACTTCCTTTTAACTAAATGAATAAATAATAGTGACTATGATGTTAGAAAGAATATGTAAATTGAAACATGAAATAATCAAGAATCAGGATTTAAAGATTTCTCTGTCACAAAAATGAATGCAATTTAAGCAAAAGAATTTGATTGCCAAATTTTATTTTGACGTTGTATTTCAATATTCTTTTTAAATGTTTCAACGTTTAAATAGCTTCAAAGTTCTTAGATCTCCTGTCAAAGTTAAAATCTATGAAGATCGTCAATAAACTAAAGCAGTCTGGGATTTTTAGGGAAATAATTATTAAAATTGACATAAGAGTGCATCTTTCCTTAAGTAACCTGATCGTAACCACGCATACAACATTGCTCTTATCTAGTGGTAAGGACAGGCGGGCGGTTAGACAGACACACAAGCGTGAAGGGTTTTAAGTGCGCAAACCACACAATTCGCCCCATCCACACTTCCTTTTACTTAAACCATGTCAGATGTAGCACCGATGTTATGCGATAATCCCAGTCCTCAACACCTAAAACTTCCTCTTCGATCTATTCGAACACCTTCACCACCACGCCGTCATGCTTCGCCCATCAACAGTTCTAGCTCTCATTCAACCTCTAAAACCGCCAGACTTGTAACGGCTATTCAAATGGGACATACCAGGTGTCTTCGAAAGTATATTATCGACCTTCTAGACGAATATTCAAACCAGAAACCAACTTCTCCCTCTCTCCGTCTTAAGAACAGTATTCTCGATCGCAGAGAAATTCCACCTCGACCTGATTATGAGTGGATTACAGCAAAAAAGCGATTATTTTACAATGATCAAGGAAGCAGTTATATAACAGATTTTGAGCAAACCTCTAGCCCTCTTTTATGGGCCGTGGATTGCCGAGAATGGTCATGCTTACGTCTAATGTGTACAATACAAGCGAAGGAACAAGATAAATCAGTGGATGAGTGTTCGAGTACATTTCAAGGGGCTGTATACAATCCCAGTCAACCCCAACCAGTAAGAAGGCGTGTACTTAGTACCATTAGTTCAAGATATCCAAATTCTTTGCTCACTTCACAAAACTGTATCTGCTGTGCTCCAGAAAGCAGTCCAAGTCGTCTTGGTGATATCGGTTCTGTCCATCATGAGGATATTCCTGCTGAACTAAAAAAGAGGCTTCGTCCATTAGCTACTCTGATGCTAAGCGTATCTTTTTCCAACCTTTATAGCACTGTTAACAATTTTGACATCAGCAATAATGTAACCCCTACTAGTCCTACCTCCAGAAGTTTTCTTGACATACGATCGTGGAAATCTGCTCAGAACAGCCCGAGAAGAGAGATGTCGCCTTCTAGTAGGTCTCCTTTTTCCACAACTACTAAAGCCGCAAACTCGATTGTACTTGTTGGTAACTTAAATACCAAAAAGCAATCTTCACGACAATGGAAAAGACCAACACCATATCGAGCCTATTGGAATCGTGGCTCCTATACCTATCAGTCTGTTTTGGATTACTTCTTCGCAACTGGATTTGAAATAGTAGGTACACATTGTGTGACTAGACAATATACGAAAGAAGATTGTGAACACTGCAATCAGGATGTTGACCATTCAGATCATCCTAACTATCCTACTGGACCGCTGGACCCAAGAAACGGTTTATTTCATGAACATTTTAGTCAACTTGAGCGAGTTATTCAGTCATCTGGTGTGTCTGCAAACCGTCTAGACTCAGTAATGGCGTTCAATGCCCTGGCAATTAGCGCTGGACGTCGATTAGCTGGATGGTGTTGCCATGGTGCAGAAGACGATGCTACAATCGGAACCAATACTGATGAACCACTGATTGAATGGCGAATTCTCTCGACATTAATTGATCATGGGTTAAATGAGTTTGAGTGGCTAGAATTTCTTTCTCCTCAACAAAACTTTATTGGTCATGCTTTGTGTGTCCTCGCATATCCAATTCATGGATGGAGTCGAGCTGAAGCCACGAGTTTGGCTAATCATCAACCAAAGAAAGCATCTAGAACGTTTCCCGGCTTAAACAAGTCTGGAAGTCGAAGATTTCGAAGAAGATCATCGTCACCTTTGGGACGGGACGGAATTAATAGCCAACTGCCACCAGCACCACTTGGAGCTGCACTACGACGACAAGCATGTCTGTTATTAATAAATCTCTGGTCTCTTGGTGCTTTCACATCTCATCATATCGTCAATCGTAGAAATGGAGGGAGTACCGTTTCAAGCAGTAGAATTTGGGATCGAAGGTCCAGTGCTCAAAGGAGTCACAGCTATACTGCTACCATGGAAGGTGGTGATCTTCGTCGGATTATGCTGAAAACTTTATCTTCTCGATCGGATCAAATGCAAATGGTAAGCAATTAAAGATCTGTTTTTACCTTTCAAAAGCTCACAGTCGTTGACAATAAAAGACAAGGTTTCAGCTTCTCAAAAATTTTGAGAGGAATAATAGAAATTTGCTTTGGATATTCTAAGTGCCCTACGAAGTTCAGATTTAAAAGAATGGAAATTTTGTTTTCATCAGCATTTCAATTATCGACCACACATTGCCTTTCAAAGGGGAAATTAAAATAATATTTTTTCCAAAATGCTCCTATGGGTTAGTAATGCACTATGAAAAGAATAATAATTAATCTTTTGCGCTTTCATTTTGTTCATTAATGCTTAAATCGGGAATAAATTAAAACTTCCCCTTAATACGAATAACACTTTATATAGCGAGGTAGATTATTCTACTTGCCTCTCCAAATAAGCTTGACATGATAAAATCTCATGATAAATTTACACAAGTTTTTACCTTTGATAATTAAAATGAAATTAATCCTACTTCCAAAGACCATAAAATATCTGATTAAGTGTAGAAAAAAATATAAATAAAAAATAAATTGTTCAAGCAATGTAAACATAAATTTTTCCAGTATTTCCAAATTAACTCAGTTATTTCTTAGCCCAAGTCATTTAATTTAGAATTCTGTTTGGTATCAATCTTGAACGTAGGCAAATCTCACTTTTTTATAACTTTCTGTGATTTACGCTATAAAGGCGGCATAACTATTTTCGAACCCTAATGCATAATTTATCGACTGCCTCCATTACCCTTTCTACGAACGAAGAACTTTAGATTGCAAGCATGTTTGGAAAATAATAAATATTGGCCATTTTTCCCAAAGTACTTTCTTTTGTTGAAAACTATGTTGGCAATTGATTCATATCATATTTGAGAAGATTCTAGAAGTGGTAATTGGTTTAGTAAACTTAAATACTACTAAATACTATTATCTTCAGAGGCTAGAAACTTGACATTTTAGATATTAGGAAATGCCAGAATGCTAATGAACGGAGAGCAATTTGATAAATTGTTTGGAGAGGGTGAGGGGAAATCAGATAATAGAACGGTTATGTTTTACTTAAAATTTAATCTAATCTGCAGAAAAGAGTGTAGATAACTGCACCCTTTCTAACTAACTCTCCCCATATTTTTCTAAATGCCATTAAAAGTTCATGATATTGAGAGTTTGAGATTTTAATTTAAATTAGTATTTGATGTCGATAAATTTGAAATTATTTTCATTGTCATGAGTTGATGGAAGAAGTCAGCTAAATGATTTAAAGAAAACAGAAGTCCAGTTTAACTTAAAAAAGATATATCGGTTTAAAGCCAATCGGAAAGGCAAATATTGCACAAAAAGGCATAATAGACGTCTTTAAAGAATCAAATTTTTTTATAAAAAAATCAGTGTTTAACGACCACTTTTGATTTACCGTTTTTTCTTCTGGTAAATATTTTTTTCGCGTCAGTCCACAATACCATTTAAAAATGTAGATATACTAACCTCAAACCTCTGCGGAAGTCGAATTTGTCAGAAATGTCAATTTGGACACAAAAGGAACCTATGGATTGTTAATTCAAGTAAAATCTACTTAAATGCATAGATTTTAATTAAAACATCACTCCTACAATGAATGGCAAAAAAATTATTGTTATCTTTAGTTATGAGAGAGGATGTGATTAAATTTAATAATATGAAATCTGGAGAGGAATTTCTGCGCACTATACTCATGTTTCAAAGATTCGTCAATCTGTTTTCTGTTATTTAATTATTTTCTTAGTCATTAGTTTAATTATATAAATTAATTGCAATAATTTTGTATTTTGGCAAAAGTAATATTTGATTATATTTTTATAACTTAACTTAATGTTTATTTAATTACTCTCTCAAGCAGCGTGGTTACAGCCTACAAATATAGTTTTTTTATTTTTTCATATAATCTGTATATATGTTGTGAATATCTAGGTATGTTTTACTTTTCTGATTTGAATGGCTGACAGTAAACATAAATGTAAATCTGAAAATCATTTGCATTATCGGGCATGAACATAGTTTTGTTAGATCTGCAACCAAATATCACTCATAAATATTCGTGGTTTTTAACCACTAAAAGAAAAATTAAACTTGTGTGGTAAAACATGTGAGCCCTTGATTAAAAAATGATAATGGCTTTGAAAAATTACTTGATCTAGTCGATGGTAAAAATACTGAACCTTGAATATCTGAACTTAAATATCCCATCTACCAAATATCATTCTAATCGAATTCTATTATCAGAATTATTGACATGTCGTATCTTATTGGTTCCCTCTCCTTTATCAATTGTTTTATTGTGTTTGTTCATGCTATTTGGATTCCACAATCATAATATATGTGAGCAACATTAATAACGTTAAGTGATGGTTTCTTAATAAAATAAATGGGTCATGAAAACTAATACAACAGACAGCATTTCACTCGCAGTTCACATATTTTTGAAATGAATTCAAAGCGTCTCTTTTGACGGTGTTCCACAAGGAATGTTACTCAGACATGGCTCACAAAACAGATCATCAAAATTTGAAAATTCCTTTTCAAACAACCCACCCTCATATTGTAAATCTAGTTTTGTCTTCTTGCAAGTTTTTATTGTTTAATGAATATCTTTTTTCTTGTTTAAAGACTAAAGTGGACTTTAAGGTTAAAGAAAAGGACTATATTTGTATTTAATGTCAGAGATTATGCAAATTTTGACAAAAATATCAGTAAAATCGTTGATATTTATTTATTTATTTCAAATGGCAGGCGTTTTGATAGTTATCATTAGCCCTTAAGCTGACTTTTGGCTTCACAGGGGGAAGGAGCATCAAAGTGAAAGAAAGTCGAGGGATGGGGAACAGAAGAGTGGTTTACAGTTGTAAAAGAGACGGACACAAAGGCAGAGAAAATGTAAGATGAGTACTGTGGTAGGGGTTGAATATGACATACAGTGGGGTGTTGGTAGTTTGAAGTGAGAAGTCAACTGCCTGTTAATAGACTTTTTGCCGTATGAGTATACGTTGCCCAGAGTGCCCCACGTGGAGGTAAGTCTATCGCACACCCCAAATCGTTGATATTAAATGCGCTAATCAAGTTAATATTACGCAAATGAATTTTAGCCTACTTTAAGAGTAATATCTGCATCAGTTAACCTTGATTAATATTTTGGCCGAAATAAAAGCAAGAAATTGATAAAATGTATCTATGAATGTTTTTGGCTTCGTTACGATCTTTAAATACTTTCATTTTGATTGCTATTAAATGTTTTATTTTAAAAACTAGGCTTCTGTTATAGGTTATTTCAGTGAATTTTCAAAATTACAATCACTTCACTTAGTGTTCTAATTAAACTCCATTGCATTGCGAATG
>UZAE01001322.1:0-13873 GCA_900617975.1 Rodentolepis nana
CACCCCCCACCCCCAATTCAACTAATATTCTTCTTTATTTTGGTTGGCAACTTTTCATTTCGTCCGAATATCTCGGGACCAGTTCCATACGACTGGACATTGCAATGCAACATCTTACCACGACGAACTTTATCTATCAGATAAATTGCAACTGATTTGCTTTACATTCACTCTTTAAGCCTCTCTTGCCACCTCTACTACAGTATATTCCGCCCCTCTAAGGGCTTTACAATAGCGTGTTGAGCACCACTTTGGAAGTGTAGTCCACAGTTATCAGCTCTAATCCACCGTATCCCTATAAATAATAGCAAAGCAACTCCATATTTCCGATCGCATCTTTGCCACTCTGAGATTGGTCATTAAAATTATCTATCTCCACCTTCACCCATTACAGTGATGAATCATCGAGGCCGCTGATTCAGTTAGAAGGAAGTCCTCGAGGTGATGGAATCGAGCGGCTGAAGATACTGTTTTATGAGCATAAACTCTTCCCAACCCAAAGGAAACGTGAACAGATCTTACCATTTTAAAATGCCCTCTTTAAGCACACATAAATTCACTTTATTACACAGCTGATATTTACCGAAGAATGCAATGCAGGAAAGGTTTTATCATTCAAGGTTTTGACCACCATAACCGCATTTCAAGGTGGCGGATTAATGTATGCCAATTAGGACAATGACATTAAAACAATGAGGTAACATTATTGCAGAGTAGTGTCGTGTTTAAAAGTGCCCTAAGTTGAATTTGACCTTGATAAAACCACGGAGATGGAAGCAAGGCCTCATCAGACAGAACAATGATTATGGAGGCCACGCAACCTGTATTCAATTAGATTAAAATACAAGGGTCCAGTTTATTGGTATCAAGATGATTGCTTAACGTTTTGAGCTCTTTTGTTTTCAGAAGACATTTTGAAATGTCTTTTACTGATCATACACTACAAGCTCCAACGATTCGCAAAATACACTCGAATGAATAAAGTCCAGAGCTAGTTCACCTTATGCGGGTCAATAGAGATGGTTATGTAAGTCGATCGATAAAAATGACTTAGTGTGCTCAATTCAGTATAATACAAAACTATACGATATTTAATAACATCTTTTTGTCTATGACTCTGGGTGAGCCTAGTCCATAATTGGTCCCAAGTGGCGGAGACAATGATTTCCGTAAAGCTCGTCCCAGCAAATTGGTCGTAGGTGTTGATGTCTCAATTTGAGAACAAATAGTAAAATGCAATCAAGTCAAAATCATGTTTACATTTGATACCCCAGGAATAAATACAACTGGGACTGCTTATCTACTGCTTATATAGGGACATAAAGACTTAAACTTTACCTCTTATTTCCAGTGGTTTTCAATTTCAAGTACGTTTCTTGCAATAACAGTATCCATTAAGGATAGGAAAGCAAATTTATTTAACCCTTCCTTTACTGAAGTAGGAATTATTCCAATGAAAATTATTTTAGGATTATTCTATTTTGATGGCAAACAATGCCAAATATGGCCAGGATAAGCATCCTTTTAAATTGAGTTACGCATACATTTGGTTCATACCATATAGTGCAAATAAGGATCTCAGTCGTAATTTATTGACCAGCATCAACTAGTGGAATTGGTTAAATATTGAAGTCAAGTCAATTGACCAATGGCAGCTTAGTTTATTCTGTAGGAATTGTGATCTGAATAAATCTTCACTGACACACTTTATATAGATAAAGCAAATTGTTTATATATGTTAAAAGATGAAAGAAGTAAAGAACACAAATGACGAGGGGCGGCAGCCAACTTGCCTCTTGGCCACAAATCACCCCCTCTCTGTGAGTTTGGTGTGTGGCCATTGGTTAGATGAAGGTCGTGTATTCATCTTAACGTGGTCCCAGTTTGGCTCTCTGCCCCCCCCCCCCCCCCACCCCTCCTATTGTCCACTGTGCGTGCTGCTGGCGTGGATCAGCGTTTGCTTACTTGATTGTGAACCAACTCATGACACGCCTTGTGATGCATTGCATGGTGTGCGGACCCATGGCAAGTAATGAATTATGAGGATTTGAGCTGGTAGGCTCTTGCATAATCCCAACGTAAATCTTCCTCATTTAGCTGTCAAACAGATATAGAACTTCCCAACCAAAATTAGATTTTAACAATTGTATGCACTAGCCAGGACTTAATAATAACACCCCCTGATTATAAAGGTATGATGCCATTGACTTCTCATACCTTTAGGGCTTGTGGGAGTTGTTATTGAGTGAGGAGTCAAGAATGGGCCAATTTCAGTGTGAAATGTAGCACGGTGCGCGACAGCCATACCTCCACATGGTGCACCCAGGGCACCGTGTACTCATACGCCAAAGAAGTCAATGAAACGGTAGTTGACTTCTGACTTCTAACTGGCATGACCATACTGTATGCCATATTCCTCCACTCCTACAGTATTCGCATTACCTTTTTCTTCACCTATGTATATGTCTGTCTCTTTTAGACCCTTGAATTACTCTTCTGTTTCCCCTCCCCTCGAATTTTTTGTGAAATTGATGTTCCTCCCCTCTGTGAAGCCCGAAGTCAACTGAAGAACTTACGTCAATTATCATAAAGCCTACCATTTAATATAAATATTAGGAATTAGTTTAACTTCAAAATATGTTCCATATGCAAAGTGTTAGCAACGGCACCCGTATTAAGCATACGGATTAAGTAAGGATTTTCTGCAACTCAAAATATTGTCATACATTTTCAGATATTCGAAAAATATACATAATGTAATGTGGAAGAGTTAGCTTACATTTTACCTCAGCTAGAAGTGGCCTCAATTATTTTGATTCAAATAAAAACAAATAACGTTTGAAAGATACTAGTATTCTTTTACTTTACACCAATAAACCCGCCTATCTGTTCAGGGTCTACTTTAGCTCTTAAATTACATATTTCATACAATAGAAATCTTCTGCATCTTTTCCTTTCCATCACTGTTAAAACTGGTACGTCTGCTGCTTGCCCGACTGTGATTGTGAGGGGATGGAACTTGCATCATTGTTATAGGAGGGGAAGGAATTATCAGAGTATGACCACAAGGACAGGCGGAACAATGGGGAGTGGATGTTTTTACAATCGGTGAATTAAGAGAAATACCACTCTTAATTGAGTGGGTACCACTGTGACCGCAAGGTATATTATTTGATATTTCGCTGGGAGAGAAGTGTGACCCATCGTGATGCCTTGAATTACGCCGATGAACGTTCGTATCCCCAATGGTTCCATTTGGAAGAGCAGAAGAGTAAGGCGGAGCTTTTGTGAAGTGTTTACACGTGTGAAATGTTGGCTCAATGAGGAGCTTCTCTTTGGAACTCGGAAGGGGAGGAGATTTAAGTGGACTGTACAAGTTGATCTCATCTTCGTCATCACCGTGGACAACGTCCAGAGGATCATGAACCCTTTTACGTTTGCGCTTATTCTCGCGGTAGATGATGTAAACAATTATGCAAGCCAGCATTACGAGTGTCAGGAGGACACCTAATCCGATGTGGAGATAGTTCGATGAAACATTCTCTTTACCTAAATTGAAAAGACGTCAGTTTGGGATATTTTTAAGGCATTCAAAGTTGTTACCCTTTAAATTCAGCTCAAGTTTCCTTTTTTTTAGCAAAGCATTCTAGTTCAAAATGACCTACGTCTTTTTCCTTCATTTACTTAAATTCATTCATGCGTCTTGCTAGACTGCTGGGCAAAAAAGTGCTTAAACACAACTTATGGGAGGACATCACATTACCTCAATTGGACCCCGCGTCTTCATGCCACCTTTATCTTTCTTTGAAAATGGGGTGTGCGATAGACTTACCTCCACGTGGTGCACCCTGGGCAACGTATACTCATTCGACAAAAAAGTCTATTAACTGGCAGTTGACTTCTAACTACTATAACCTCATTGTATATCATATTCGACCACTTCTACAGTACTCATCTTACCTTTTCTCTGCCTTTGTGTCTGTCTGTCTCCTTTACATTTGTGAATCATTATTCTGTCCCCTTCTAGACTTTTGTGACATTGAAGTTTCTCCTATCTGTGAAACCCAAAGTCAACTGAAGGGCTTACGTTAACTATCATGAAGTCTGCCATTTGAAATAAATAAATAAAAAATCTTTCTTTGAAAGTGTTGTTTTTAACGCTCTGGTCATTTCACCATTTGAGTAGGACTAAAAAGTAGTTGTCATTAAACAAACAATCATTCTGTATTTGATTAAGTTAATGAATCCATATGTGACATTAATGAAGAGAGAGGGATATACTGATTTCAAATCCCTATTCTTGAAATAAGCCAATGTTGTAGCTAAATATACGATACTGGAATATTCGATTTATAATGAGTTTAGAAAGGGCTTAAATAAAGAATCTGATTGGATACGAAAGCGAAAGAAAGTTGAGAGCCAGTTATAATTTCCTTTATAAGTTATATGGATGCATTTGCAAATGCTTGAGATTATAAGGTTGGGCGATCTTTCCATTCTCTCTTCGAGGGGATAAGTAGATAAATGTGAAATTTGCACTAAGTGACACTAAAACGATCTCGCTTTTTACAACACACAGACACACAACTCAGTGGTACCCCTTTGGTGAACTTGAGGCATATTCATGCACGCAGTAGTTCATAACAAAGGAGCATTTCTTTCCTTCAATAAGATTTCCAATCAATTAGGATGTTTATTTGCCATTTCCTTTAATGATTACCCAAATCAGAGTAAATTAAACTCAAAGACTAATAACTGTAGTTATAGTTCGAGAAGGCAACAGTCTGCAGAGGTGAGTATTTCCTATAAGCATTCGAAAGTGATTTAATCTTTTTGGAAAAAATGAAATAAATATGTTTCGTTGAACATACAATTGGTAGCCTCGTCTGAATTATCCGTGAGGATATGGCCATCCTTGATGTAAGTGCCGCAATTAGGAAATCCGTTGCATTCCAATTCCTGTGGAATGCAGTGATGCGAATATGGGCATAGAAATTCAGGACATTGATCTAAAAGACAAAATGCGAGAAACTTAAGCACAATTTACTGCATCTACTAATAGCCATTGCGTAAAAGTATTTATTTTCCTCAACAATATATATATATATATATATATATATATATATAGTGACCTTGGAAACAACTTCTAACCATAAAAGAATTGCATTGACCAGGAGGGAGGATTTATTCATTTTTAGCTAACAAGAAAATAAGTAGTATATGTTATTTAATTGCGATTTATTCAAACTTCTCACCATTTTTTCCAATATTGTATAATCTAATTGCTCAAGGCTGCATTTTCGGTTTCTGCCTATTTAGGCTGAAAGAATGCGAAGCCAATTTAACAATGAAGCTTAAATTAACTCCCAATCAGTTCCCTTGACACTTGAAGCAATTTGCCATTTCCTTCCTTCCTTCCTGAACTTCGCCTTCGCCACGCGATTTTTCTTCACCTTCTCTTCACATTTTTAGTGAAATTTACCCAACTAAGTGTGTGAATTCATTTTAATCTCGTTAAAAGCCCCAAATAGTTTCGAAAAGCCATTAAAGACTTTTCTCCACAATACTTTATCCATTTCAAAGAAAAATTGACGGATCTTCAGTTAATAAAGTCGAATGTGACTCGATCAACTCCAGATGCCCACTTTCCATTGACTATAAGTGGGTTGTGAAGGATGTTAATTGAAATTCCAAATGATCTCCAACATGATTTTCCTCTTAATAGACTTTAGTGTAGTGGTTTCAAATGCCCTCTAAAAAGATCTCAACGAATGGGAGAAATGAAGTGAACTTTTCCTATTCTGAAAATTAAGGCAATTCATTTTCCAAATCTTCCGTTTTAATGAAAGGAAACTAACTGTATTTAATTGAATAGAGTTTAAAATGTGGCTTTGAACTTGATGTTGCAATTAACAGAAGACGATCTGCTCTAACAAAATAAAAGGGCATACCAACGAATAGTCTCCAGAGTGATAGATCCAAAAATTTGTTATGGGATGAGTCATCCACTTTCGACAGATGGTCAAAACATCGATTATCAATCTTTTAGCAAGAGAAAGCACTATGCTCCTAACATCTTGATGAGTAATGCAAAATCAACTGTTTTAAGTCGATGATGATTTATCCTACAACATCCAATTGTGCTTAAATACTATTACTCGGTCCAATAGACTATTAATTAAAAATATTTTTTGGTTTTATTGAAATGCATTCTAGACCATGCAAGGTAGTTCGCATGAATTAATTATAACTGTAGCTAGACTGCAGTGGCTAAAGCTATATTTGTCCATTCGCTCCTCTTTCAAAATAAGCTCCACTGAAACTAGACTCGTAATAGAAGACGCTATTGCCGTTTAAGACATGTTCAATACGTGTCTATAGCCGCCTTCGCCTGATATTACCAAACCACATCACATCGTCGGCATCAGTCTGCTTTGAGACGAGTGTGGGTGCGGTCGGGTGCATTTTTCAAAAAAGAAAAAAAATAATTCGGGCGTTAAAAGCTACATTTAACTATAAGTGCATCTGAGTGCATCTAATAACCATTGATAAAAACACAATGATTTTGCATTAGCGGTCACTTACCATGTGCTCCAAGTGGCAGCAACTTTGTCCATACGATTTTAAATCCATTACCTCCATGTGCGTTTTCATTTGTGACCATGCTAAAGCAATAAAAAGTTACATCTTATTGCACCTCCAATCGGACTACAAATTCACGTTTTTTAACTCTCCTTGTGGGTAGAAATCTCCATATTCAGAAAGCTAAATACAAATGTAATCACATTTCAATTTAGTCAAACACAATAAATCTGTGTTTAACTTAAAGGTCCCTCTGAAGGTTGTTAAAATGCAGTAAAATATATATAAATATAAACTGGAAATAATTAAAAATTTAAAATTAATATTTTAGGTAAAATTATAAGTATAAACAAGGTCATAGTGCCGAAGAACAGATTGAAAAGTTTAATAACGCATCTAATAGGCGTTTGTTAACTACGTGATGACAAGCAATTAGCTTTCAATAGTTTATTTTGGACAGAAAAATGACGTTTTCCCTTCCCTAAAAAAAATCAAACCTGCCCTCTTTTTTCCCAGAGTTATTTTAATATCCAATTCTCAATCAAACAGAGAAATGTATCTTCGGTGATTTGAATTAAAAAGTGCTCATAATTGGGCGTTCAAGGTTGATTTGATTTACATTAGGTACGTATTCTAGAATGGTTACCTCAAGGTAATATTGGGCAAGACTATAAAGTCGGGCCTAAGTTTTTAACTCAACTTTGGAAAGCATTTTCCAGCCCCATTTTCGGTTGAGGGAAGATGACATGGAACCTTGAATTTACGAACCAGTGTGGCTTATCACTTTGCTTAATTGGCGTGCATTGGCGGGTATTGAACTAGTCACTTCATCATTTGCAGACAGCCACGATAATTGCCTACGGTGCAATTACTAAATGGTGGGTCTTCAAATTTCCACTGTCTTTAGTTAGTAAGATTACCGGTTTATGTTCAAAATTGCAGCTTCAAAGTTTGGATCCAGTTAGCTTCAAAGTACTCAAGCATTTCAAGGTGTTGATGGACCAATGCTTTTCCTGCCACAAGAGAACCTTTCACACTTTAAAGTCGGAACATACTCTCACCTCATTTCTTTCTCTTAACCTTCATATTTCCCATTTCCACACTAAATGATCATTATCGCTTTTTGCAGTAAGCAATGAATAATTATTTCAATAAAATTTGGCCTAAAATCAGAAAGTCAAATAATGTCAAGGTGTCTTAGAATCTTTTTTCATGTAACTTTTGAAATCGGGTTGTGGAGGATCTTCTAAATAGACATTTCAAATTCCAATGTTCACATTGCAGTCGATTTAAAATTCCCTGAAACTTAGAAAACATATTTAAATACGAAAGCCCGTAATTTTAATTAAGGTGGCCGATCTTGCCACTATTATTATTTTTATTATTTTCTGACCAGGTATAGCAGATGTGAGATTCTCAGTATTGTGTAAATAACTGAATATCTTTTAATCCATTTGATAATGTTCGATGGTCATCCCGGATGAAAACACTACTTCCATGGGTTTTCTTATAGTTTCTATTTAGTCTCACATCAGACCTGAGCGTTCCAACGATTTTATTTCAATTTCTTCTTTGCTAATCTCTTCCACTCTCCCTCCATGCTACCTGCGCGACTCTCCCCTAAGCATACGAGTTCTGTGATACCAACTAACTAACTAACTAACTAAGGCTTAATTTAAAGAATACCTTTCCAATGTAGGACGAAACTTATGGTTCGAAGAGCATCATGAAGATGTTTTATCTTCAGTCAAACAAGCCAAAATAAACTTTATTTCAGACCAAATAGCCCATTTATCGCCAGCTGGTTCGCAGCAAACACACGACAAATTTTGCAATAAATTTAACTTCTAAAATAGACAGTAATTTCACCATTGTTGGGAAATGTTTCCTTTAATATAAGAGCCTATTGGATGAAAAACCAGTTAAAACCTACAAGACAGAATGTAAATTAGAATAAATAAATAGCTTTCCTAATATCAATTGGAGTTCACTGCTATCTTTGAGCACAAAACCGATTATATTTCTTTCAAGCAATAGATCCAAGGAGAAAAATAGAAAAAAAATTATGTTCCTTTTAAATAAATTTCTTCAAGAGCTATTTCTTGATTCGTTTGAAAACTATTTAAAATAAAAGGTCCCAATACCTTGGAACTTTCCATTTTTACCCTATCAACTTTTCAAATTTAATTTTTTTCCAACTCAAACAGCATCTTAGACACTTTCCTTTATTGATTTAAATGAATCTAAGACCTTGGAAATGATAAAAGTTAGATCTGCTTATCTTTCGTGTGATAGATAGGAAATCAATAATCATGTCTGATTTAAAAAAAGAAGCAAATGGTAACGAGCTTTTTCCCCTACTCAACCATATCCTCAGGTTTAAAAATGAAGTTAGAAAGTAATCAGATTCGATTTGAACCCACCTAAAAGATCGATTAATGCAGTATTTAGAGAATATTTACTTCCAGAATTCAGACATGGTTGATTAAACATGATATTAACCGAACTATTCGTCTTCATAAACTTGTGGAGTACTTTTTAGTCACCTGATTTTTAAAATCATTTATTTGGTTTATTTAATTATTAATAAGCCTCGCTGACAGATCGGTTTTGTGGAGTGGGCCTCAGGGCAGTGAAGACGAATCAATGCTGTCACATCATAGGTTAAAATACCTTATTGTAACCGAAGTTTTCTTTGACACGTAGGCAGGAACCACTGAAGCAAATCCACAAATGGAAGAAACTGAACGTAGCGAATCGGCCTCCTTTATTCGAACCACAGCATTTTTGCATCCTAAATAATAAGAGATCGCTTAAGTATGGTGGAATGTACTTGCCGTTTAAAATAAATTATTATTAATAAATATTATAGCAATCCGTATAACTAGCGGTGGCGAACTTGAATACGTTGAAATGTTGCAAAATTATGTGAAAAGACATTCGTACCCTTAGTTGTTCCCTCCACGGAAAGATTTAGAAATTGCAGCAGAATACCCTGAGCCGGTTCATTCACACTGATGGTTCGTTCGCAGTTAAGGCTCTTTGGATAGGAATTTGGGTAATTTGGACTTAGGAGAACGCCACCGAATTCCGTTACGTTTCCCTCGTCCGAAATACATTGTTCTGAAACAAGTAGTGACCTTTCTTTCAAGTTAGTGAATAACTTTGTTAGGGGGAAAATTTTGTTTTCTTGAATTTAACGCGAATTAAATGCAGGATTCTTAGCTCCTATCTCGGCAGAGTATTCGATAAAAGGTTGTCTTCCTATAATGGAACCTGAATACACTACAAAGAAGACACTAGACTTGACACAATAGAGCATCAAATGGCACTGGATAAGAACAACACTTGAGTATTCAACAATCTAACACATTTTACAGTATTTGGAATAAAATGGAAGTTAAAAGTGACTGACACCGAAGGCACCATATTTACTTTATTTAAGTTAATTGGTATAAAAACAGTATAAAATTTATGAAGAATGTGTGAAGCACTTTTGAAGTTTTAAACTCAAAGTTTCCACACTACTCTTTGCCCCTGAAATTTGAAATTTTCATGAGCTTCTAATTTCCATGGAGCATTTGTGGTAGGAGGTAAAAAAAGTGGTAGATATTGGTATTCAGAATGAAAGTCACATGACATTCCACCTCCCCGCCATTAAGCTATTTGTTTCTTTTCATTATGATAGTATAATAGGACTAGGTTACACTAATTTGACCTTATAAGGGGTCAAGTTTAATAATCACAATCGGATGGAGACAGAAAAATCAGCTCTGTCTGAAGGTGTATCAAAATAAAAGGTAGTTAGATAAATAATAACCAATATATTACTATTATTAGTATTATTGTTTTTTATTACGCTTTTCTCATTTATCACAATGGCAAAGACATTTGCGCAGCTCGAAGTTTGGCATGTGATGTCAGACATGTGTGAGCATAATATGGGCACTCAGTGGCATATCGCCACAACCCCACTACCTCGCTTAACTTTCGAGGTGTGTAGAGGATGAAACTAACTTTATTGCCCTTTTGCTCAAAAATGGAACGAAAATGGGATGAGTAAATGGAATTTATGCTCCAACTGCCAAGTTCCATCCAAATTAATGTAAGAAATGGCCCCCAAGTCATTCTAACTAGAGTTTTACTTTGTCCACGACTCTCTGCTTTTCATCAGTGAAAATCACAACAACAGAACATCAATTGTTTCATCTAAGTCGTGAGGACAAATCCTTAAGTTTTGAAATCATTAAGATCCTCTTAATTTACTAGAGTACTGTGCGCCTTAATAAATGTCACTTAAAGGTCAAACAGCTGTTGGATGCCAAAGTAACGGGAACAGAGTGGGTCTTACGCCCAAAAAAGAACCATGGGCGACTTTGAGACCAATTGTTGAATTTTAAAATGCGCGCTTCGATACTGCGCCCTCTTCGTTGACATTATACAATTAATTAAAACACTATTAAAACACTAGTACAATATCTTAACGCAAGTACATTTATTGATTCAGAAATGCAAATATAAGGAGTTAACCGAGTCTGAGGCTACTTGGAGACCTTTGGCTGATGTTCACTATTCTTTATTGTCTACTCAAGCCCATCCTACCTTCAGTTTCAAGTGAAAGGTGATAAAGGAATAATTCACATATCAGCAACAGAAATCTCTTTTTTTAGAACAAGCGGCGCATCCACCTTATTACATTCTGTTAAAATCGCTCATATTTTTCCTGACTGGAAATTCATACTTTTATAAACTTCCTTTTCCACTCTTAACAAAGAAAAATATCATGTTAATTTGAAGCACTGAAAATGTGTCTGTCAAATGTATTGAAATAGGTAAAAATGAATGCCAGTCAAACAGGAATGGATTGATCAAAATGGCCACATTTTTGGGAATTTTAGAATTTATCAGTTGGCTGCTGTTTAATTAAAAGGCGTAATCATATCAAGACATAATATTTTTAAATATGAATCATTTTCGCACCCCATTGGTAACCCATTTGCATTTTTGCATTCAATTGCGGATCAGTGTTTGTAGTAGACTTGACCCCTTCGGGTTGCCTTGGTTAGGATTATTTTACCGTCAAATAAACGCAGTTATTTCAATCGAAATTGAGCTACCACCAATAGTGCTCCCTACACGGAGATGCGAAAATGGTATACCTACTCCCTAACATTATATTCTTGTTCACAATCTGCTAACTTTACAAGTAAAACGCCCCGGAAATATGGTATACGCCCACTGAGAAGTGAATGTCCAATGGAATGGTGGTTCACTCTTGAGAACTAAACTACTTTTGACAGGAATTCATACATGTATGACTGCATTTATCAAAATACCTATCAACAAGAAACAATAATTAAGGTATTTCAAGTAACCTACTTGACTTCTATTCTGTGAAAACTTCTAGTGCATAAGATGTTTTAAGGTGGAAGCAGAGATGCAAAATACTTTAACGATAAGTCAAATTCCTACCATGAGGTCTGGGGAAAAGTTTAAGCCTTGGGAGAAATTGGAATTTCAATTGGAACCCGGTAGATGCGGCTCTATCATTCGAGCGGAATGCAAGAAGGAGGTGTTTCGCTGAAGGACTGGGTATCAGGGGGCCTGGAATGTAATCCCCACAGATTGAATGCGTCTTCCGATATTCCTCAATTTGAATAAGAGGAAAGTCATTAAAAGCGTGCTCAGTCCACTTTTGTTGATTGCTATTGGCGAACTTTTGCAGCAGTCTCCCCTCGTGGGTAATTTCATTGAGCAATTCAATCACTTCAAGATAATCCTGTCAGGCAGAAGACAGAAAAACAAACCACTCAGACTAATTTAATTTTCAATACACTTTACGAGTAGAAAAGCAGCCTAAACAAATTTAATAAATTTCAAACAACTAGCTAAGCGAGGTCTTTACCTCTTTGCAGCTGGCAAAATCCTTGTGGAAGTGGCTATTTCCTGTTAAAGTCTCCTCCTTTGTTTGAAAGGATGTAAATGAAAGAAGAATGGATTGTTCAGGCTCGAATTTGAATAGGTACAGGCAGTTGGAGTTTGGTGGATACGTATCGGCGTAAAAGGGAGAGTTGGTCCAACCGACTTGACCGTCTCGATAGTCACTTCCTTTGTAAGTGAACCAACACATCTTTGGAGCGGCCATTATTCCTGGTATTCCAAAATCTGTAAATGAATGTATAGCGGAACATAAAGTCTGCAACTGATTCAAAGAGTCAAGACAAATCGATCAGAACTACCAATCAACAAGTTTTTGAAATGGCGGACTTCTGAGTGAAAATGAAGAATTCAGGTTTTGGCAAAGTTTGCAATTCCTTGACTTCAGTAAATACGTCTATTTGAACACTTTTCATACTTTAAAGAACGATTCTAAGATTTTCCACGTTTGGATTGCTGATCCGATTGTTTGCGTGTTTTGGATAAAGATACCTAAGTAGAGGACAATCGACACAACGAGACGCAATTTACACTTCGCTTATCATATCAACTTTTTTATCAATACATTGGGGCGGCTTCCAGACCAGCTCAGCACTGACCTAACAAGTTACGATTTGACATCTTCCGTCTTTTTGCCTACGATTCACATACATTTATTATAAGATTTGATCGCATGATCAAAGCTAGTAAATGTAATTTAATATTGCGTTGAGCTATAAGATTGACAGCAAAGCGCTTATTTAGTTAGCCTTATTTATTGATGATTATGAACTCGTAATTTGTTTTGAATTGTTTATTACTGATTAAATTAAAATATGATCATTTTTAAAACACGAATTTCTAGGTTATTTTGGAATTTCCACAGCTTTAGGCATAGTGTACCACATCGAAAGCATGCCGTTGAACTCTCCATAATTCTGTATTTTATTACGGCGTAGGGCAATACATCAATTTAACTACAACTTTACGTTTTCTCTCACGCACTTGTTTGCTGTTTAAGTGAAGTAAGTTTTAATTTGAGTGGCAAAATTGAAAGCATGATAACCCCCCCCCCGTTCATCAGGTGTTTATTAAACCGATTCACATTTATATGCAATAACATTAAACCAGGAAGCTGTTTCGTCTTAAACAACTAAATAGGGTTTGTCTTCTAATGTAATGATTTACACTGATTTCGCCTGTTTACAGAAATCTGATATTTATTTAGGAATAAGTATTAAATATAACGCATTCTGCTGTTCCGAGATTAAATGAATAATAAGCTCAAGGTAGTATGGGATTCGAATTTGGGACTCCTTTGATTCTAGTCTCGTTTGTATTCTGAAATTGACCCTACTGAGATAATTGGGGGGGG
>UZAE01001323.1:0-13869 GCA_900617975.1 Rodentolepis nana
ATATATATATATATATATATATATATATATATATATCGAAATTTATATTTATACATCAATCATAACTGTTTACGATGACTAAGCTCGCGGTGGGTTTGATAAGTAATCTGTAATGGCTATCATCCTCGAGAAGAGGGGTTAAGCTAAGTGCATGGGAAAAAAGTCACTCTCCTTTATAAATGAAATAAAATGGAGGCAATTAAAAAGAAAACTATAAAAAAACAAACATGCACTAAAAAACGGCTTTGAAACGCCAAATATGGGAGTGATACCACTACCCAATCTTTTGGATAGTTCTTTCTTATTCCAGCGTCAGACGAATCTAAACAAGATTGCAGTAATGGAAACGCTAAAAATGTGCACATTTTCCCTCTTTAAAACATTGATCTACTTCGACCGAGCACTCCCAAGTTTTAAGAACAATGGGCCGAGAATGACAACTAGAGCTACGTGGAAAATTCGAAGTAAATGTCGCATTGACATTCAAATTTCCAATGTCCAAGTCGTCTCTTAGTTATGGGCATTCGTTTTTTAAAAAAATTAATAAAATTGTACACTTATTTGCACCTTTTGGAAATATGTTAAATGTAACTAAAATTCTCTCAAAAATTCATTTTTGATGGGAAAGGGTGAAAGTTTCTCGCTTAGTGGATAATCTCTCCTAGTCACCTTACCCTCGGCACCAATTTGTCATCCCAAAGAACTAAACTTAATTCGCTATTTGATCATAAATGGCCCTCTACATTAATATTTGTATATGCGGATAGAATGACCAAGTAGTAACCAAAAATGTCCCAAGGAGTTATATTAAAGCACCATCGAAATTCGGCCACACTTTTTCTACTGTACTATATGGTTCGTCAAGTGGGGTGTGCGTTAGACTTACCTCCATGTGGTGCACCCTGGGCAACATATACTCATACGGCAAAATAGACTATTAACCGGAATTTGACTTCTGACTTCAAACTACCATTACCCCACTGTATGTCCCTTCCAAAGTACTCATCTTACCTTTTCTCTGCCTTTATGTCTGTCTGTCTCTTTATATCTGCGAATCATTATTCTCCCCCCTCCTCTCTCCACTTGTTGTCACTTTAATGTTCCTCATTCTCTCTGTGAAGCCCGGATTCAGCTATTGGGCTAATGATAACTATCTAAACGCCTGCCATTTGAGTTAAATAAATAAATAAATGGTTCGCCAAGTGGTCAGAATTTACCAACCCCTCCAACCTGTCCTTTTCAATATTTCTAGAAAAGGGCTGATCTCAGTAGTCAATTAAAGGTCCAATGATAACTAACATAAAGCCTGCCATTTGATATATCCTTCTCAGTATTTACCTTTGTGGTATTCGTAGTTAGAGGTTCACTGTGAAGACAGATCAAGCATAGGAGAATGAAAACTTTGTGTGAAATCTTCAGCAAGTCAATTACCTATTTTAAATAGAGCAGCTGATTTCAACGAAATTCATTTAAGGAAAATGAAATTTCCCTTTGTCAGCTATACGGTAGTGTTTACAGAAAGGGAAACAATGTTGTGCTGTTGTTTCTGGACATTTCAAGGAAAATATAGTTGAACTGTAATGCCCCATAATGCCTTTTTAAAACTTGTACCAAGTGGCGTGTTATGCCTATTGATTAGTTAATAAATTAAATGACTTGTCCTTTATAAGACCAAGAGCTAGCATGAAAAAGTTAAAGTGAGTTCAATTTTGCTTCAATTATTTCCTTTTCCATTAGTCAGTATTATGGACAAGGGCTCATACAAAGATGGAATTGATTCAAATTATTTAGAATGCGGAGTTATTCCTTCATGAGACCTACATAGAGGAATAGTTTACAACTATTCATCTTGAGCCTATCGTGTAAAATAAACATAACGTTTACCCCTCATATAACTGGTTATTAACCCACGCAGTAATTTCTACAGCCTGCTGAAGTTAAAAATCACAACCTGGTACCCTGACAGCTTCGCTATCCTTTTTCACTACCTTCAAATTCACAAAAAAAATCATATTTCAAGTTAGCAATTTAGCTTTTAAATAAGAGTGTGCTAAAATAAAATCGAAGATGGTTACTTCCTCCAAGAACCCTCACTTTTATGATATTTTTAATAATAGCTTAATTAAGCATCGGTCGCTGTAAAATTTTGTGGAAAACTGGAAGAATTTTAAATTAATGCGTGTGTGACAATTCCACAAACTCCTCTAGTTGCTGTCGAATTCAATCGCTTCATACCAGAATAGTTGGACAAACGGCTGTTCACTTCGCCTAAAATGCGTTTGAAAAATCCTTTTGCGCTCATCTACCAATCTGTTATTATTGCAAACTTTGAATTATTCACCAATGTATTAGGGGGGAAAATCACAGACGTTTCGTCCATGTCATCATTTTTCACAAGGGGTGAGTCACCATTTACGATGGTTCTGGGCAAACACACATGCGGAGGATGAAGCCTCCTAGACACACACGGAGACCTGCAGCCGTTGCACCTTATTATCGATCAATCCACCGACAAATAGCTTAAGTCGCTCCCACAACATTAAAATTACATAAAAATTAAGCACGCATCTCCCATGAATTGATAAGCTATTTTTCCACGCGTAAATAAAATTTGCGTGAACTCAGCTACAAGTTCGATTGCTCTTAGCAATAGAGATTAAATACAATAAAAGACTAATTACACAGTTCTGTCAGATTTATTTCAGAAGGAGAGAACCTTAAGAAGGAAAAGGTGGAGGCGCAGAAATTTAGGCACGAAATAAAAGGCTCACAAGAGGGAGAATATAATGTCAGATGCGAATAGTTGACGAGGTGTGCTGTGGAGGGATAAGTGCCCTGAAGCAAAACCAGGAAGAAAGACGTGTTAGCGAAAAAATGCACTGAAATACAACCGCTTTGTTGGGGAAAAGAGCTCATTCTTACATATATACCGAGCGGTGCCGATAAAATGAAGAAAATAGATTTATACTTGAGAGGGTAGTTACTGTTGACTCAATTCCATAGCTGCTACAGGACAGGGAGGGAGTTAAGCGTTCAATAAGATCAATCTCTCGTGCTTGTTGTTTTTTTGTCTGTAAATTTGCAACAAAAGCAGTGGTGAAGAAAAAGGAAACAAATGAAAACAGTACACAAGCGGATGGGGAGAGAGCAGCCGGAGATACAACAGAATAAAACAACAACGTCCCCCCACACTCTTAACGACCACAATCCGAGCACATAATTTGATCCTCATTTGTCAGGAAACCACGTCCAACGAGATTGGCATTACATTTGCTGCAGGCAAAACACTCTGAATGCCAATGACGATCTTCAAATGAAATAAATTTGCAGCCTCCGAAACCTATAAATAAAATGTGAGATTTCCACCATTTTAAATATCAAATAAGAAATGAATAGAAAGATTAAGACTTACCAGTAATTGGTTTTCCGCATTTGGTACACTTCTTAGCAAAGAGATCGCCAAAACAATCTGCACAATAGGGCTGTTCATCCTTCGAGGTAAATTTAAGTCCAGCTAGTTGTTTACCACAGCTAGTGCAAGTAAAGCACTCTTTATGCCAAGGATTGCCCTTATAAGTGACACCACCGCGTCTGATAACCTCAGAGCACTTGCTGCATCTTTGAGCATACTTTTGCTCATAACAGGGCACACAAACGACTTGATTTTCGCGAGGAATAAAGCTCTTGGCACCAATTGGCTGTTTGCACTCCACACAGACAAAGCACTCCTCATGCCATTGTTGACCTCGGTACTCGTATTTGCGCATTCCGGCCTTGAAGACACCCTGACAACCGTCACAACGTGCCGCGAAGCGTTCATCATAACAGTCTGAGCAAAAAAGCTGATCATCCTTGGTCGCAAATGGACGATCTGCCAGCGAGGTATTACAAGCCGAGCACTTGAAGCATTTCTCGTGCCAGTGACGTTCTTTGAAAGATAAATCCTGAAAAAATAGAAAAAATTGAAAATATGCGAATGGGGCTTTCGAGAAAGAGAAGCATTACTTGTGTATGAAGAGTGAGATAGGTAGAAAATCAAGCTAAATTCAACTCAAATCCGTGCAAACATTCTAGGAGAACGACACACATACAGATAGACGACAATGAGCAGAAATGAGCGTAATTTTTGAAGAGATAGATTACAGATGAAATTAACTCACACAGCAGGGCTTGGATGGAACCAGCGCTAGGCAATTCTAGAGTGGGGAAGAGAGAGGAAGCCAAAACGCAGAAAATGGTGGACGAATGAAGATGTGACTTTCTAACATAACTTTCCTTATTCGCAACTCGTCTTTCACATGATAAGAACCCGTCAGAGCTCATAATACAAGTGAGATGTCTGTTACAAACAGCGCGACATCGATATAACTTAAGTAGTTCCTTTGTCATACTCACCAGTGGGGATTAAGAGCATGTAAACCAAGGAAGAGGTAGAAGGAAAAGCATTAGCCTACTTAATGAAATGCTAACAGCTAATACAACGATCTCGAAAAACACTTCAGGAAATGGAAATTTGTCCTTACCTTGGAATCGCAGCCAATTTTCTCTTTGCATTGTTCGCATGTGTTGGCGAATTTCGCCTCATAACAGGCCAGACAATGGGGTTCCTCATCACGAAGGATGTAGCGTTGACCGGTTAGAGAGACGTCGCAGCTACGGCAAGCAAAATGACCCGTATGGTGTTCCTGATCCATTGCACGTATATATTCCTCCGAAAAAATTAACTACAACGAGAGCAAATCGAGATTAGTCAGTGATAGCGCCTAAATACGGAGCGAACTGAACACTCTTACGGTAGTAACCTGGCTGGTTAAATTTATCTGATTATCAAGTATTAGTGGGAGCAGACGTGAATGCATGCGTGCGTAAATATTACTAAAGACAAGAGTTTATTATTCTATCTCACTTTTTCAAAAAATAAAAGGCAAATCAGATACGTGCATAAAATCATACGTGTGCAGGTACGTAAACCATAGAGAACGAATTAAGAAGAAGACATTTTAAGCTCTCTCACGCATGCGTAGTTAACTTACATGAGAATCCAACGACTAGGGCTAGTATTGGTAAGAAGAGAGAAATAAAATCCAAGTTCAAAAAGAGAATAAATCCAAGAAATAAGAGACCAACACACGTTCAAGTACAATTAGAGTTAGCAACTACTTTGGACATGAAATTAGGCACGGACGCACAAAGACATGAGCGAAGCGGCTTCTTAGTGGGCAAACCATTACAACCAATGGGCGAAGAGATTAAGATAGCCAGGTGGGCAAGGCAGAAATCAATGGCTTGCGTTAAAATGGACTAAAGGAGAGACAGACACGTAGCTGTCCTGTGTTCCTGGTGGGACACGCACGCACTTAATACACGTATGCATGAAGTCACTTACTTGATTGGTCACCAACTGCGAAACCAATAGAGACGTTGAACGACACTAACCAATAATAATACAGAAGTGACAACGCCTTGAAAAAGCGCGCATGCCAATTGGAGTGCAGTTAGTCATGATGAGAGCGAAATGAAACAAAATGAAATTAAATTACTACTTACGTGGTCACAAGTAGAGCAACGCGGACGAACTAACTGGCCATAGTGTCGAAGACAGTAGGGTTTTCCATTTAGCCAACAATATACGAAATCAACAAGATGTTCGCAACAAGTCGCGCAGCGGAAACATCCTGGATGCCATGAAGGGACATCATCAGCTGAGTTAGCCAATCGATGCTCTTGACGAACGTGGACGCGAAGTTCGTGGAATCCAATTGGCTCAGAGCACTCGAAACAAGCCTAGAAGGCATAACACTTTAAATATCAGGGGAAAACCAGGAACGAGATAACGCTAGAAGAAGTATCTTACGATATTAGGATTCGTAGAAGAACGATCAATCCTTCCAATACCAAAGTCACGTTTATTACGGTTAACTTGAAAACGAGTTGCTTCCCGAATTTCGCCATCTAAATTTACGTGCGCATCAGACGACACAAGATTGAGCTTTGCAGTGTTTAGTGACGCCGACGGTTTGCGATCTTGTGGAGGAACTTGGCTACGGATGCGTTTCAATCGCATTTGGGCATAAGTATCTCCCCTTGGAAGTTCATTGGCAGGGAGGGAAGCAAGAAATGCTTCGATCTAAGGCGCATAATTAGGCAGTCATCAGAATGTTAAATTAATACAAAATAACTTATGAAGAATGTTTATTTATTTGAAGATTAAAAATTGTCAACAATTAGAATCACGTTTACAAACACAAAGCTATCAATTAAAAGTACCTCGGAAGCCTGAATTCCTATTGGGAGCCAATTCAGTTCGTGTTCTTTGGCAATCGCTTGTGCAGCTTCAAATGCCTTAATTAACGCAGTATCTGGCAGTTCTAGCTCGTGCAAGTATGTAGTTCCCGACGATTCAGTGATCGCATGTTTGTTGAAAGAGCAAAGACAATTATTGCACGATGCTCTGAAAAATACAATTAAATAATAAGTCATCTATACCTCCATGGATGTAACTTAAATCCAGGACACTCCGATCCACAATCAAGACAAGGTTTACCAACATCTTGCGGCAGAGCCATATTCAAAGTACAAAAAAAGGCAGAAGCTCTTTTCGAAAATGGTGAAGCGGTATCTACAATACAGATTGTAGACCAACTAAACAAAAAGCATATTGCTACCTAAAATGCTATTCTAAAGTATTAGTAAATTCAGGCGTTCAACTAAACTAAGGAAGTGTAACTCATAGATCAAACACTTGAATATTGATTATGGATAAGTTATCACTTTCATATGGATGTGTAGTCAAGTTTGAAAGTAAAAAGTTTAACTATTAATAATTCTAAAATTTTGACATAGAGGCCAATACATATGATAATTTAATTATATTATGCTTTACAGGTGAAAAAAAGCGTGAGAAATGGTACTCATGTCATCATTTGGATATTTTATAAATTGTTTATTTAACGAATAATCAACATTGTATAACTAATCCTTAATATTTTATTGTCAAATTATTGTCTGTTTCACCCATTAGGCGTTTTTCATTATGACAAAAAGAATTCCAAATGTTTACCTCAGGACTTAATTCTCAGATCACAAGAAACTAATATATCGACCATTGAGTAATTTAGAACACTAATTGAAACTCTCAATCTCTCCATACATTTATTTATTTAAAGTTTTGTATTATTTAAAATGCGAATGAAAAATTTTTCCCCGCGACACCACCCATTTACAAAAAATGTTAGGATTGACTGAAGTCACAGGTGAAGCCAGGTGAAAATTACCAGAAGAAAAGGGGTGTGATGAATACTTGGCTTCAGTTTTGTCAAAATTTGTGCTGGGATGACTTCAAAATCATTACATTCTGAGGATCAAAATTAAGATTAGGAACCCCTCGTTTATGAAAAATGTTTGAATTATTATTTTCTACAGAAAACGTATCGTGATTAAAAAATGTATAGCAATAAAAGCATTTATAATTTCGAAACTTAAAATAGATGCAACCATTTTAAATTTTTGTGCGACATTAATTGTGCGAAATAATGTTGTTTTGATCATAAGTTGAGATGGCTTAATATGTTCGATATTTTTTGTAGGGAAATCAAGACTAGACGCTTTTCAATCAGTGTAGCTAAAAGGATATATGCCTGATTTCATCATCAATGAGAGGGTGTTGGTATAATCAAACACCAGAAATACTGTATAGCTTATATGCTATCAAATGGTTGTCATCATGATAGCGACTATTAGCCCAGATAAACTAACCTCCATGTGGTGCACCCAGGGCAACGCATACTGATGCGGCAAGAAAGTCATAAACCGGTAGTATGCTTCTGACTTCAAACCAGCATGGCCCTAATGTAAGTCACATTCAGCCACTTCCAGAGTACACACAATACTTTAACCTTTTCTCTAACTTTGTGTCTGTCTCTTTTACACCAGTGAATCACTTTTCTGTCCCTCATCTCGACTTTTTGTGACTTTGATTTCCCTCTCCTCGTGAAGCCGAAGCCAGTTAAAAGGAAATGATAACTATCCTAAAGCATATAATTTGATTTAAATTTCTTTATAACATGAATTTGAGAAAGATACGAACACAACTTTAATGAATTTCCCTTTTCAAAATATTCAAACCGATCACTACCCTTAGCCACGTTAAAGAATGATAGAAAAATTCAGAATGCCACTGCCATGGTAATAATTCCGTAAAGGGTAGCTTAGAACAGCAGTTTTATCACACTGCCGCTGCAGTATTTAAAATGATTCCCATATATCACGAATTGTCCATAAATGGAGAATTATTGAAATTATTGAAATTAAATTAAGTACTATATTAATCTAAAAATAGTAAAATATATATATGTCTTTGATAGTTATAAATGGACCTTTATTTGAATTCAGCTTTCCAAGAGAAGAGGAACATCAAAGTAACAAAAGCCGAGAGTGGAGAACAGAAGAGTATATCACAGATATAAAAGGCACAGAAATAAATATAGAGAAAAATTTAAAGCGAGCGAAGAATTCGAATATGACATACACTTGAGCCATGGTAGTTTGAAGTTAGAATTTAACTGCCGGTTTATAGACTTTACCGTATGAGTATATGTTGCTCAGGGTACACTACGTGTAGGTAAGTCTATCGCACGCTCCAGAAAAATATAACGAGAAAGATAATTAATTGGATGAACACGAGAAGCTAACCAACTCATTTTGTACAAATGTTATGGAAATTGAGCAAATCAATTTAAAAAATCATTGATTTGATCATTAAATTTAATGTAATTTCTATTCATATACAAATGGTAAATTTTATCTTTATAAAATATGTAATTGTTTTAATATTCCAACAACAATATTTTAATCTTCAAGTTCGTCTTCTAAATCATATGGGTGATGACCCTAAGTGACGTCCTTAGGCTTCCCAAGGTTTTTTGGAAGGATTGTATGCTTTCTTTTATTAGTTATCGTTTATTTAATTAGTCCCATTATCTTCACACGATCCTGCAAAATGGTTTTCAGCTTTCAATAAAGTTGAAGAAATCGTAAAATCTGGCAATTATCCCGAACCAGATGATTGTCTTCTGACTTTATACGAGTACGCGCTGGAAGTAGGTTTTTTTTAGCTTGGTCTTAATTCATTTAGGTTTTGAGTGACAATTTTGAAAATGATTTCTATACACTTATATTCTTTCGCCTGTGTATACTAAGAGGGTAATCTATAATTTGTTCTTACCGTATTTATACGTTAGGATTAAAAATATTGAAATATCTCCGCCCTTTCTTTTATTACTTAAGCATAATGCGCCAAAAAATACGCGACTCATGATTTCTCTGGTGTTTTATTTCGATGCCCTGAATCGGTTAACTGATTGTAATAATGTTATAGAACGTGCGAAAGAATGTTCACCGAATGAATTCAGGCTGGCAGCCATTGAGAAAGTCGCAGAGTTATTATCAAACAGATTCTCGTTGCGTGTATTCCTTGGGTTGTATTACTACTTGCCTAAGTGTTCAGGTAAATAACTATTGAGGTGTTTTAGAGCATTTAGGAGAATGGATTGAAAGGATGAGAAGGTATGATGAGACTCACAAACCTATTCCAGAGAATTATATCAAAACATTGGAACCCTATTTGGAGACTTTTAGAGTGGGTTACGCTTTTCTGTTAATTAAAAGAAATATAGAAAGAAGACGAGGACCTACTTGCAACTATAGGTGATTTCTCAATGAGGATGTTTAAAAGACAAGCAGGTATCTTACCAAATCCTTCACTTCAAGGAATTGCAGAAATTGAAACTGAGGAAGAGGATTTAACTTCGTCTTTCAAAACGCTTCATTATAAAACTCATCGTCTTCCGCCTTTTGAGGAATCCACCGTTCAAATGGAGTCCGTTATGACAATAGAAGTGAATGAACCGTCATGTGTTGTCATGTCACCCCAGAAAACTATAGTCATTCCTGAAGAAAGGGATGAAAAGGTGAAGCAAGCGGTATCAGAACGCACCAAGGAATTAGAACGGCCCAGATTTGCTCTCAAACGGCCTTTCTGGGGTTTCAAAGAGACTGGTCTTCTATTTCGAGGTATATTGCTTCATTTTGATGGATGTGCCAATATATCGGTCTGTGACCATTTAAATTATCCACCTTTTGAAATTTACAATTTTGGGTATTATTTTCTGAGTTTATCTTTCCTTCATGTGGGGTCTAGATTTCCATTTCGAGAACGTGCTATTGGTTTTACTTTTGGGACCGTTTTGTTCCATTTGCTTTGCAAATTATTAGTTGATGGTCTTCCTCTTAAAATTTAGTTCATCTGCAAAGTCGGCACGCATTCGCTTAGTGAAATTGGCAAATGTCATAGTGTCAACTAGTATGGGCATTAGTATCTTTGCGATTTAATCTTCATTAGGCTTTAAGAAACTACCCAAAATGCCTAGGACGAATGCTAAATTTAATTCAGTCAATTAATTTGCTGCCAATTTTTTCTCTTTTCTGATTTCCAGGTGTTAGAGAAGACGAAATCGATAAAGAAAACACATATGAAACCCTTCTGAAACCAAATCGAACATCAGAACAAGATAAAAGTGCTCCACTAACCCAAAAGACGATCGTCCCAAACTTATTACCATCAATGACAGTAAGCAAAGTAGAAGATAACGTCGAAATTGAACAGCCTCCCCTAGTGAATATCGAGAAATTTCCACAACCCCTACTACCGCCGCCGCCGCCGCCGCCGCCGCCACCACCACCACCACCACCGCCACTTACAATTGACAATAGCAACAAGGTGGATGCCAGTAACAAGGATCCAATTTCTCTTCTAATTGAACAATCGAATGCTATCGTGGGTGGGGAGAAATTCCTTCTCCTACGAAAAATAGGTCGAGGTGGCTTTTCTAGTGTCTACTGCGTCATGAATCACGATCGACAGATGAGAGCGATCAAGAGAATTGAACTCTCTCAAGACTCCAAAGAAGTTCTGCCTCTGTTCCAAAATGAAATTGATCTCCTTACATCCCTTCGTGATACTAACCGTGTGATTAATTTATTCAAATAGTAAGTTGGAATCTCCCTCTCTTTACTGTTTATTTAATAATGAATCTTATAATATTGGCTGTTGTACTTTATGAAAAATTTTGACCACGGCATGTTTTTTTTGGGGCTCCGGGCAAGCATTTCTTGGATTTAGATTGTGAGAACCATTTTGTCTTCACTTGCCAACTCAGATTGTCTTTCACTGCTTTCGGAAATTCGATATGCAGCTCATTGGTCATCTTGCACATCTGCCATGGCATAGGCCACTTGTTCGATTCCTATCGGTGTTCACTCAATGATTGATCTGAATAGTTTTGCCTAAAGTTACAGAATTCATGTCTCTCTATAGTGTCATTCTATAACCAAGGTGGGCATTGGAAAATGCTTTCCTTTAACAATCTAAAACCCAATATCCCGCTATGAAAAGGGAAAGCACAAGTTCTTGTTGTTGTAGAGAAAAAATTTTCAACTTGAACTATCCACAGCGCAGCGTATATCATAATCATAACTTAATCTACCATTGGCGTCACCTCGAAACTCCATCGTAGGTGAACTTAAAGCTTAAATAGGGGATGACATTTAGTTACCTGATGGCTTAAACCCAGAAATTCGGTACTCGAAGCTCGTTTAATATTGCAAGGGCATTGTTTTTTTCTCCGAGCACTCGCACTGAATTTACAATCTTGTATTTCTTTGTTCTTGAAAGAACTTCCTTTTTGCTGCGTCTCATAGTTTACGAGGTAGGAATAGGTTTGCTCATTGTAAATTGCTTGCCCTTCGCATGCCTCATCAAAACAGTAAAGACGAAAATCACCTCCTTGATGCGTCATTTTGATCCAAACTTATCAGCTGACACTTTTTATTGGAACGTATTGGAACGATAGCAAATTATCGTGTCTCTCGTGCTTTTTTGCTAACTAACTTTCTTCTATATGTACTACACTGGGTTGTGGGTTGACGAGTTTTATTGAAATCGCAAAGTGTTGAAGTTTAACAAATTGGATCCAACAACTGCAAACACTTGATCAGTACGATTTTTTAATCACATATCATGAGTGATACGGAGTCTTTGACGACAAACCGAATAGTTGGGTGGAGCTGACTCTGTAGGAAATATTGGCAAGTATTAAAACAAGATAACTTAAGACATTTGTCATCACTAGGTCACTGCAAACCTATCTAAAAAATTGCGAATTGAGCATAGAGGTACAACCGCCAAGTTGGTCTAAGGTAGTAATAAGTGCCTATCTGTCCCTAGTTTAGGTTTTAAAATTTTATGAATGTTGATTTACAACTCTCTGGTTGTTCATGTTTCACCAACCGATCATAATTCGTCTGCACATCTTGACCTCCACATGGTTTACAAGACTTCATCCTGATAGTGGTCCCATTCAAGAGGGTTGTATGAGCGACAGGTCTGGTACAACTTTTTGCATCCATTTTTAGTGTACGTTGTCGCAAGCTTTTGGTTATACCAGAAGTTCGAACTTAAAGAGGCCTGTGTGAATGTAGGAATAGAAACTAATATTATATTTAAAAGTAGCATATAGTGAATAATACGAATAATAACGAACTGAGCATCCAATGTTTCACCACAAGTGTTGAAAGTATTCATTATGAACTTCAATATCCAACTCAGTCGTCTCAATAGAAAACTTTTAGCAACTCATTTGGTTGCTTTGAGTGGTCTGTGGGTGGTAATATTTATGTTTCTCTTATTTTGTACACAGCATATGGAGCTGTTGAAATGTGCTCTGGCATAACGTTAGTTTTTTTGTGGTGAGGATAGTCATCTGATTGATTTCCATGGACTTTTTGGGCGATTCTCGTAAACACGTTGAATATTTTTATCGGTTAATAAACTGTATGTTACGGTTACGTTTGACGTTTGCAACTGAACTTGTTGCTCAAAATTTAGTAACTGTCTGCGGATATTTTCTTTCGAACTATTTCAACAATAAACACTATGCTCGGAATTCGGCAGAACTGTATTCACAATCGTTATTACTAATTGACATCACAGCCCTGAATAATATCCAGTTAGCACAAGCTGGCCTCTGGACACCACACGTTCCCACACAATCGCTCAATGTCACTTTCTGCTTGGTAGAGGACATTGGACCCCATCACTTTTGGCTCTACTATGTTTCTACATAACCATTTAATTGGCTTGCCTAGGATTGTCATAGGAAACTTAAAATAAACATTTATATTTATTTATTTATTTATATCAAATGGCAGGCATTTTGATGGTTATCATTAGCCCTTTAGTTGACTTCAGGCTTCATAGAGGGGAAGGAAATTAAAAGTGAAAAAAAGTTGGGATTGAGGGGGGGGGACAGAAGAGTGTTTCAAAGACGAAGGTAAAAAAGGTAGAAAAAGGTGAGATGAGTACTGTGAAAGTAGTCGAACATGGCATACAGTGGGGTGATGTTAGTTTGAAGTGAGAAGTCAGCTGCCGATTAATAGACTTTTTTGCCGTATGAGTATACGTTGCCCAGGGTGCACCACGTGGAGGTAAGTCTATCCCACACCCCTTACACTTATGCATATTCTAATGCTGGAAATCGGCTTAGATTATTATTTAATTGAGCAGACAGATACATAGATTGATAGATATAAATTGTTTTAGATGTTGAGATCTGCACGAAGATGCTAAGCTATTAGCATACTTTGATGCTCGAATGCTCATTGGGAGAGACCAATGAAAAGACATAATACTGCTATTCAGAATTCAAGGTCAAAGGTACTGTAATGGATTTTTGAGCCGTTTTAGAAATTATTTGGGAACTCTCATGTAAAATTAGAGTCAAAATTCATATTTCGTTCTTTTTAGACATAAGT
>UZAE01001324.1:0-13866 GCA_900617975.1 Rodentolepis nana
GGGGGGGAACAGAAGAGTGTTTTAAAGATGTAAAGGAGGCAGACACAAAGGTAGATGAAAGGTGAGGTGAGTACTGTGAAAGTGGGAGAATATGACATACAGTGGGGTGATGGTAGTTTAAAGTGAGAAGTCAACTGCCGGATAATAGACTTTTTTTGCCGTACGAATATACGTTGCCCAGAGTGCACCAAGTGTAATAACTATATGAGAGCAAATAATTATCTTGATAACCGGAGCATTTATTTGATCGAGTAAATCTATCTTCGCTGCTTCTAATGCAAGTTTCCTCTTTGTAAATAATATATGTAAAACCGCGACCTTTTTTGCTTTGCACGGTTCCTTCTGCGCAGAATCTAATTAATCACTTCTGAAACAAATAAAAGGGCGATGACTTGGTTTGCAAAGTGTATTGTTTGTCGTATCGTCGTCTCAGTATTTTCGGTTTATTGGCGCATATTTTTGTGTTTACTAAATAAGGTAATGCGAACGGATCAGATTAAGTAATTGACAAGTGGTATTATTCCTACATCGTGCCAAGTGTCAATGATCATCCGCAGTCCCCAAATCCTCCCCTCCCCCACCCCCCTCCATTACCAGCCCATCCAAAAAAATATTTGGTCAGTTAAATGAGCCATACATACTTATTTGCTGTGAAATAATTATAATTTAAAACGCAATAATTATTGTGCATGTACCACATGTCTGCATGAGTACAATTAGATGGACATGTGCGCTAGCGAAGATAAGTCGACATAGGGATTAATTAATAAGAAATCAGAAACGAAAAAGTGGTTCAATTATTAAGACATTCTGTGCGTATTAAGGCGCTTTAAAAATTTAAATTGTTCTAATTACGTGAATGATATTAATTATTAGACTACATTTTAGAAATATTATACCGACTTTTCTCATGTGACTATTCTCGATAATAACTGAATGCTGCATTATATCCCTTATTTTTTTCTAAACACTTTTCACCAATTTTTTTCTCTATCTGAATCATTCGAAAATGGAATATTCTGCCCTATTTACTCATTTAAATGCTTGTTATTAGTCATTATGATTGATGCTCCAATTGGCCCAAGTGGCCTCTAATTTAGTTCACTATGAGGCCACTCTCTAGTGGTGTTTATACGTGTTTGCATGCGTAAGACTGCATGTCTGTATGAATTGTAGATAGAGGGACTCCGTAAACCCTGCTAAGCAAATTTAGCTTCACGTAAAAGATGATTTAGTTTACTTTTATGGGAATCTTGTAAGTTAATTCAGACGCAAACATAAAAATTGAGTTAATTTAAAATTGACTTTTAGTCGGCGTAACCCAATTTTCTTAAAAAAGGAGAACAATGACAATGTTAACAATTCCGGAACAAGAATGAAGCTAAATCTACCTTCTGCCCCTTTAAAGCAATGAAACGATTAGACATGGATTAGTTGTAATATACATTTTGCTATAAAAAAACATTTTAATTCCATTGTAGAACAAGCTTCGGGAACATAGTTATCATATTGAAAATTCTATTTGCTTAAATGAATAAAAACAACAACAATTAAGACATTATGTTATATTTGAACAAATAAATTTTAACTTTAATTTTGCTTCTGGATCCTATGCTGACAGATTATCAGTGAAACTAATTCTGCGCCACTGAGTTAATGTTCCACCTCGGGGATTAGTGATTTCCAGAGGCGCTCTGTGAGTACCCCTACCGTCTTCTTTAATATGCTGGAGCGTGCTACTCCTGGTGTCTTGGCGGTTAGTCCGAGCAAAAGCTGACATTGCTCCCGTCTTAGGGCCAGAAAGCTGACATCTTAGCATTATAACAGTACCGAAATAGACCTTTTTTTAACACAAAATTTCTCTACGTTTACCTTTCCTATGCTCGTAAATTTTGTCCACACCTTACCGCATTCCACCCCCAACTTGCCCATGGTACCTACGTCCGTGGGTGTCAACGACCTTAACCCCAATTAATGTGGTGACGGTGGGCCATAGTTTACGAGTCGTCTGGGCAACACACACTGCTGTACAAATTTACGAGTTTGTACCGTCTACGGACATATTTTAGGGCAGAGTTAACTTCAATCTCAAAGGACATTTGAGGTCATCATAGTAAAAATTTTACGGTTTCAATAAATCAGCAAACAATTGTATTCATCTTGACATGAATCCAACTACCTAATTACTTGACTTCATTATATTAATGCGGAAGTTTAAAGTACCACATTAATAGGGGTTAACAGGTTAACCTGAGAGTGGATCATAGTCCCCTTCTTTGAAAATTAAACGCAGTAAAGAGGTAATAAGGACATTTTGCAAGTGATGAAAATACTAGTGGCAACTTCCAAATTTTTTTAGTCAAAACAAAAGCATTCCATAATATTTTCTTTTCCTCATAAAAGTGGCTGGTGCTAGATAAGGGGTAAAAATCATTGCATGAGATAAAAATATTGACAAACAGAGGCGCGTCAAGTAGGTATTTCGGGGATTAGTAATACTAGCAAAAGAATTTCATTGGCTTTTGTAGCATGCCCATTGATACTTTCGAGTAATTTGAGAATTCTAAAATTCCTTGAATCTAGCTCACATTCTCTTGGCATCATTTTCAGATTACTTCGAAGTAGGTATTTCCCTAGTTCCTTTCAAGTACAAATAACCCCCCAACGTATTTGTGTATATGACATAGTAAATTCAATTATACCTTCTGCTTTATTTTAATCAATACTGATTTTGCCCGTTAGAGATGAATTTATTGAGTAGACTCTTCTGTACACGATATTTATGTATGGCAAGTGAATCACTTTCGAAATATAACCATTCAATAAAAGATAGATGACTTTTGCATTTGATTGGGCAGAAATTGAGAAGTGAATTGAGGGGGGGGGGGAGGGGGGGGGTTGGAGTATCTCATGCTTGGGGAATGATTAAATACTTAGCAATTGCACTGGAGTGATACTTTGACATACAGCATTTCGCATGCGTTGAATGCTGTACTTGTCAACCAATAGATTTTCCGTATTGGGTTCGATAAATTCCTATTATGCTTAACGTCAAAATTTTTCTGAGTGTGTTAGACTGAAGTAAGAAGGAAAAGAGTAGTATTTTGAGTTTAAAAAAATTTATTCTTCCTCCCCCCCTCCCTCCCCTGCCTAGACTGAGTGAAGTGCAGCGGTCCTCTCTCTCCACCTTCGACATGATCTTTCAAATCCAGGAAAACCTATGTGACAATTTCTCAATCAGCAGCAAGGAAGATTTCTACCATGTTAATTTTGCAAAGTTTGACAATTTAATTAAGTTGTGGAGTGTAGTAACGACTTTTGATTAATTAGCTTAATATTCAACAAGTTGCAAATAATTTGTTAAAGCATTATTCTTATATGCCAATAGAACGGGCGTTCTGTAGATTATTTCCTTTATCCAAAGGGAGTGCTAGCAAATAACTTCAGTCCTCAGTGAAGAGAGGAAGAACGTGTCTGCCTAAATCACGATTGCATCACATTTCTAAATGACAAAATGAAAAAAAAATAATCATCAAAAAGCGGAAACTGCCATCTTATGTATGTTTTCATTCAAGCAACCAGCAAATTAAAATTACTTTCAAGCTCACTTGACTTTTAAGGACTTTGCTCAATTGGATAACTTACAGAGGGAAGATTTTATACAATGCCGGATTTTTTTATTTAATCAAAGTTGTGGCACAAGTCTTGTGCAAGATAAGGATCCAGGCCATCCATTGCTATTGAGTACAGCTTGGAGGCAGAAGTTGTTAGTTAACAAGAGCTTCTGGGTGGATTCAAGGTGTCTTAACATAAAATCCATTCTTACCTTAGGAAAGATTGAGGAAGCACCTTGCGCTAACGATCATACTCGTCAAACTATGCAGAAAAAAAATCTGGAAATCGTTCTATTCAAAAGTAGCTCATCAAATGTAAATTGACTGCATGGAATTCATTACTTCAATCATCCCATCTTTGTGTAACCGCATGCATTAACAAAGAAGCCAAATGTAAATGATCCGTACACGGACGGATCCAACCAATGCTGAAACAACGTGATTTTCCCATAAGAAAAAAAAAACAAAGAATTTCTTTCGAAAATTACTTTTTAACAACAAATTTCTAAGTGTGATTAAGTCGAATCTCCCCAGTTTCTATCAGTAATTAATTGCTGGAAGTTCAAATACATCGCCTTTGCAAAGTTTCAAATTCCAAAAATGACCATTTTTATTGACATAATTTTTTCTCATAATAATTACGTGACAAATTGTATGAAATCCGGAAACTCATGCTATTGAATTTTTATAACTTCTCAATGGTGAATTTTAATTAATTAAATTACTATTCATTATGCAATTAAAAGAACATTGTCATTACTTTATTTGAAAACATGACGTATTATTACTGAAAACAAATTCCGAAAAGAAGGAGAAAGGCGGTGAACTCAAACAAACGAAGAAGTGAGGACGTTGTGGAGCAATCTCCCCACTTCTCAAAGTTTTCTAGAGGCAAAGACAGAAGTTGGGAGAATCGGCAGTATTTTTTACTTTAAATCATTAGTCGCATTACAAAGAGCCTCGATTTTTCTCTTCATATATTTTTTTCATAACGCTACTGCATGATATTTCGAACAAGGAAAAAAAACGAAAGAAAGAGGTGGATCCCGGTTGAAGACCTAACTTATTAAATTTTATATACCATTAAGTTAGAAGCCTAATGCAATCTTCATGATTTCAACCTTCCGAAATCATTTCGGGTCTTTTTAAGCGAAACCAGATTAATTTTCCACGAGTGTTACACCTGAAGCATAGCAGGCTATTTTGAGATTCATGGTCAAACTAGAAAGGTACCCTGTCCACTTCTGCAAACCCAAAATATAACGAGGAGGGAGAATTAGCTCCGGTGAGATTCTCGTGGCGGTGGTGGTGGTGGCGGAGGAGAAGGAGGTGGAGGAGGATGAGAGGGCGAAGGAGTGGATAAAAATCTAATTCACTGGGTCTGCTCCAATTTTTTCATGTTCCGCATGCGCACAACTGAGAATTTTGCTTGTAGAAGTAATCTCAACATTGGCACGCAATTTGAGTACAAAATAAGTTATTCAAGGATGTTGTGAATATTAGGTAGGTAGTTAGGTTTAGACCTGATCTTACTACGGTAAATGCGCTGGTTAAATGAAAGTCTGTGTGGTAAGTTACGAAGACATATGGAACATTAAAAAAATCAGGTGAAAACTGATTTAATATTTACAACATTCCTAGAGTGGATCAGAGTAGAGATTCTTTGCTTTTCTTATATAACTGGCTATGAAACATTTCATCGAATATTCCGATTAAATAGGAAATAGACGCTTTTGGAAAGTGTTCCATTGAAGTGACCTTCGAGGAGGGGGGGGGGGGGGGGGGGAGAGGGGAAGAAGTACAAATAATGGTATTTATTTTCACGAGTCCAAGTCTTTTTGTTACCAATATTAGGGTAGAATGCAGCCTCTAATCCAATTTGTTTATTTGGTACGATCTCTATGGAGGTGGATATGTACGTCTATTGAATAGGCTTCTAATTAAGATGTTAGAATGAAATATCATGGAGATCATAATCTAGGGAAAAATATGATGTGTAGCAATAGAAATGTAAATTATTCCTCAAACCACCATGCGGGAAATTGCTTGCCACTTTTTTTCCAATTTCCAGAAAGCACTAGAACATAGGGAAGTGTATAGCCTTTCAATGGCATGATAAGAGAAAAGATTCGAACGAACGCGTCAAAAAGCCTGAAAAATAGATTTTTGTTTTATTTTTTGAGGTTTAGGTCCCCCCCCCCTCCCCGGAATGATCCATTGATTTGGCATCTAACTCTCCGAACAAATTCCCCGCTCAAGGTTACCTAGTCTTAATGAGCAGTCTATTGATTGGAGCGATTGCTTAACTGATTCAAATGTACTTCCTCAATCTAAGAGTTGGATGACTGCCAGGTTGGTAAGAGGCGATTTAATTTTACATTGGAGAAGCCAACTAGCGTTAATTCAAATATGAACACCATTCTTAAAAGCGAGATTCAAGTATGCAGAAGGTACTAAAATTGACCTCAGAATGCGAATGCTTTATCATGAAAATGAAAATAATTGTAACCATAAGTAAAGCATGTTTTAAATCATCGGAAATTTTCCATTTTGATTAACAATGAAATGAAAATGGTGAATTATCGGGAGTATTTCCACTTTATTTTAAGCTAAATTATTCACTGTAAAAGTAATAATTAAATTAACACTTCTCTTTTAGATGAATTTGTTTCTTTTTTTAATAGCAGTGACCGCCACTACTTGGTAATCTCATGCAAATTATAATTTTACAAATCTTTGACAGGAGAGCTGTGTCACCAATATTTTACCTTGATTTATTCACAACATTACCTCATTTTATTTGAAATTTTTAACTCCTTCTATATCCCATTTGACGATTGCTGAATAGTAGAAAGTCATTTCAAGAAATCATTTTCTGCCAGCTTTTGAGTTGAAATATTTTGCTAAAAGGGCGGAGGGAGGGAGGGAGGGGGGTGGGGGTGGTTAGGGGGATTATATATCAGGCAACTTGAATGAAGGGCAAAGCGAATTTAGTTAAGGTAGGACTAACACCTGGGCCAAATCTGCTATGGCCCATTGTTTTAGGAAATGCACAATTTTCCTTTGTGGAAATCAACTGAAATCAGACAGCAGAGAGTTCAATAGACGAGAAAATAAAAGGTGTCGGTGAGGTTCCGAGAGGAATGCCAAAGTACTTAAAAATTATTTTTCATTTGAATTCCTGCAAAGTTCGACTCTGGGATTGGAGCAAATGATTGCCTGCGTTGGCCGTGCTTATTGAGGGGTCAAATTGGCACACCAGTTCTATTTTCTTTCAAAAATTTAAGGAGGGAGGGAGGGGGGGGGTAATTTTTAATGAAATTCAGCATCTCACAGAACTTAACGTGCCAGAGCGAAGATTGGTAAAGGTTTTACATTAGCAGAGTCCACTAAGCTGTGCTCTCTCTCTCTCTCTCGCCCCCAAGGTGGAGGATTTTACAAACCCTTTCATCCTCATCGCGGGTATCCAAGTCCGATCGTCAAGAAACGTGATCTTTATGAATAAATAAACGCACATACACACACACATCATGCTCAAACTGGTGTATTGGCTAAAATGCTGGCAACGGCAAAAAATTTGTCCGATAACTTCCCTATTTTACTATCAAAGAGCAAACGCAATTTTTTTCATTCGGGTGCAATTATTGCTAGCATTATTTGGAAGTTCATTTAAAGCGTTTAAATTTTTTTCATTTTTTCAGGTGTGCTTGACGATGTATGAAAAAAATGGCATCGAGGTTTCGTAAGTTTACCGATTCCTATTCGCTTTTCGTCCACAAGAATGTTTTGAGCTTTGGAGAACTTTATTTAAAAATTCTATCGTAATTTTAGACGCCTCAGCAGCTGTATAGCAAAGATTAGAGGATTAAATTCTTATTTGTATTGCTAAAAATGTTGGAGAGGTAAAGCAGATTCAATCATTTTCTAAATAACAGGTGCTTATTCATTCGGGCGCATATTCTGACCAGAACATATGTTAGCGATTGAATACTGTCAACCCAGTCAGTCATGAACTGTCATTCAATAAACAATTTCAAAAAAATACAACTTAAAATTAAATCTTTGATAGAAATACATTCAATATCATGCTGCCTTTTCCAATTTAATCTAAATCAAAATCCCATTGTGTTCCAACTTCTGCTCCATATTTTATTGTCGATCTTGGTGTGATAATGGAGAGCATTTGCGAGGAGTAACAATATGGAATTTTTCCACATTTAAAAGGAGTTAGAGGCTCTATTTCTCGTGGAGTTAATTTAGATTTATGCACTGCTTTAGTTAATTAAAAGACTTGTTTTAAAGTTAGCAAATTCTTAAACAAAATTAGTTGAATCTGTTTAATTAAAATGGAGCAATAACGGAAATCGTTTTTATGGTCCTTTACCCTAACATTTGCATGTTTGAATTCGTTTAAGTTAGTCTCCAATCTCTGTCAGATTTTCCATCCCATCAAAATTGGAAATCATTTTAGAAACGGGGCATTAAGTTAAGCAAAAATTGCAAATAATTGCAATAAACAATAAAGACTACGTCTGAAAAATGGCAAATTTGCGATTTTCTTTCTTTCTGACCTGGCAATGTTGACCTACTCCAGCTTGGTTAAGTTTTGAGTCAATTTTAAAATGGCTACACAAAGTTCCACCTTACCTCTTCCCCTATTCTCGACCAGTTCTACATTATTTATGAGTGCATAAGAGGCACCTTTTGGAGGGGGGGGGGAGGGGGGAGGATAGAGATATGAGTCACAATCAGCGGAAAAAATTCCATCATCCCCATGCACGCACACACGTAGGTTAAGTAATGTTGAGAATTAATTATTGAGCACTTTCCTCTCTGTCGCACCAACATCTGTGCCACAGGGGAATGATCAGAGGATGGCCATGTGCGCTGCAAATAACAATTAGATCTGCTTAAAATGTATGCATCGCTTCTATGGATGAAATATCAGTGCAAGGTGGCTTGTAGATCCCTGCAGTGTACCAATGAAAAGTGGATTTATGCATGAAGAGCCTCAAGTTTATTTATTTATTTATGTCAAATGGCAGGCCATATGATAGGTCATGATAGTCATTTAGGTGACTTCGGGCTTCACGGGGGGGGGGGGAGGAATAGAGAGAGTCACAAAAAGTCGATAAGGGGAACAGAAAAGTGATTCACAGATGTAAAAAAGACAGGCACAAAGTTAAAGATAAAGGAAGGTGAGTACTGTGGAAGTGGTCGGGTCATGGTAGCTTGAAGTCAGAAGTTGCCTACCGGTTAAAAGACTTTTTTGCTCTATGAGTATACGTTGCCCAAGGTGCACCACGTGGAGGTAAGTCTATCTCGCGATCCCAAAGCCAAAAATAAATTTGTTAAATTTTGGCATGCTGGAAGCAGCTTCAAGGTTAAGGGGGGGGGGTGAATTGGAGGAGATAAACGCAGCTAAATTCAAGCGCTAAATTGCTGGTACACTCTATTAGTATTTATTGGGAGTCTGCACTTAACCATGAATAAGCAAGACCATAGTTTGGAGAGCAATCGATGCGTTTTATTTTCTACTCAGATGGGCAATAATTTACCCCGTGGTAAATTCAATAAAAAGGATAACTTATTTTTCAATCAATAAACCCTTGAGTGAACAGCAAATTTTCTTGTTTTCGCTGTCGGATAATTTGTACTTCTATTAAAATTAATATCATGCAAAAAAACTAAATGATTCAGATTATTTCTGGTTCTGAAAAACAAATACTATACATTTTGAAATGAAAATCGTATTCGAAAATTTTTAATCAATAATTGGAAGGTTAACAATACGTTGAATATGAAATTTAGACTTCAAACGATGAGTTCAAGATTATTACAAGTTTTTTTCCCTAAAGGACTTAGTAATTTCCAAAATATATCCTGAATTACCCTGTTTTCTTCGCTGAAAATTTAAACGTACCCATTTAGGTACTAAATTAATGAGATTCCGTTTAGCCTCGAGACGAGATAATTCGGCCATAAATTTGGTGCTATCCCACCCCCGAGTCTGCTGGAAGAGGCCTATTTGTAGCGATTCAGCACTTAATTGAGCATCTGATGAATCAGAATTGGATTAGCAAATCAATTAAACCCGTTTTAAGGAAAAGACAAATGCTGTCCAAACAAACAGACTTTCACTGAGAAATTTAAGAGGTTCCTTAGATCTCTAAGTAAATTTAAAGTAAAATAGTTTAAAATTAGCAATTACAATTTGAAAAATGCATAAAATATCTAATGATATTACTAATTTACCTAAATCATCTCCTGGACTGCAATATCGCTTGAGGAATTTATTTATTTCAAATGGCAGGCGTTTCGATAGTTATCATCAGCCCTTTAGCAGACTTCGGGCTTCACAGAGGGGAGGAGCATCAAAGCAAAAAAAGTCGAGAGGGGGGGTGGACAGAAGAATGTTTCAAAGATGTAATGGAGACAGACACAAAGGTAGATGAAAGGTGAGATGAGTGCTGTGGAAGTAGTTGAATATGACATACAGAGGGGTGATGATAGTTTGAAGTGAGAAGTCAACTGCCAGTTAATAGACTTTTTTGCCGCATGAGTATACGTTGCCCAGGGTGCACCACGTGGAGGTAAGTCTATCGCACACCCCTATCTGCAATATGTTACATGATATTGTTTTATTCATGTCGAGACTAAAATAAAATTTCTGTTATTTCATGACTCACAGGTTGACATTCAAAATCCATTGAAAATGTTGTGTCATGACATATTACTAAAACTTTGCCCACGTAGTGTAATTGTGAATTCGCTATTCCTAAAACAGGAACCATTTTCGGTATCGTCACCCATGAGATTTTACCAACGAATTCATCGCCTCAGTGGGGTAATATTTTGCTATCTTCCACGAAGCTGTCATTCCCCTGGCCCATACTCTGTCAAGGAAAAACCAACAGTTATGTTGGTGAATCACTTTCGTGAAAGTTCAACTTTCTTTTCCTTTAATGGGTTGCTCTAATTGAAATCCAATCATGCCTTTTGAATTCAACTTTCGCGTCCCGGTGAAAGCTAAACACATAGGAGGCTATTTCAATGGCGCATGCTAAACCACCTCCTTCCAAGTCGCATCGCCCTATTTCAAGTCCAAATTTTAAATATTGTTTCATTGCGCGTTTATGCGCAGTGATTAATTCACTTAAATTGCGTTTGCACAATGAAGTCTATGAACGCGCTGTTTTCTCACTTTGAATTATTATTATTATTATTTCTGGGTATTTATTATACTTGCCATGATCCTTATTTGGTGGTTGCCGCTGCGTTATCTCCGATGGTTTTACTCAGGTCATTTTCGTATCTTCTTACCCAATGGTATTGTTTATTTTCCATAAATGTCACGTGCCAATGTTGATTCTACCGATTTAATCGATTTATTGATCACCGCCTCCTTTGAACATTGATAATATGATTTCCTATTAAAATACATCGCATTAACTTAGTACCATTGTGTTGTTATATTAGCGGTCATTCACTTATGTCATGCTTCATTAATGAATATTTGAAATTAATGTTTTTTATAAGATAAAATATTCCAGTATGCTAATTTATAGCCTCGCCACGTCTAGACTTCAGATTATAGTTGTTTCGCTACTATTTCATGGCCTTTTCGTCATAGTCTAGATCAATGGGAAAAAAGTCCTTGAAATTTATGTTGATATGCGCTAGTGTCTGCAGTAATTAGTTCCTGTTTCGTCGGAATGCGTCTGGAATATTTTTGAGTCTCTAAAGGTAGGAAATATGCTTTCCATAAATAAATAGTTCATACAGAAAAGAGGTTATGGAGTCCCAATTGTTGAGTAACATTTGACTGTCTCTTTGTTTGCCAGCGGACCCTTCGACTAACGTGTTCATCTTCAGAGTCAGCTACTAATATTTTGTTGCCCATCTGTGCCACTCCCCATGAACGAAATGCCTGAACACGCTTGTTTAGTTTGTTTTTTTTTAAACAGAGGTTGGAGAATCCGACTTTCTAATCAGCCACCTCAATGTTCATCCTTTCCTCCAAGATGAGTGAGTCTTGGAGTTGGCGTAGCTCTACTTTGATCAGAACTAACGAAGTTTCATCGAGGTGTCTGGAAACATTGGCATTTTGGCATTCTACGATCTTGGTTTCCTTCAGAAAAGCTTACGCATTATTGTGTTCTCAGCCGTATTCTAGGTGTCAATTACTGCACTTTTGTAGAACCAAGGTGGCGTTAGGTCTCAGGTAAATAAAATGTATGTAGGTGCCAGTTAGGGGTGTGTAGGATATTCATAAACGTTAACTAACATTAGTCATTCACATTAGGCTCTCTTAAATAGTTCAATTCATCGAATACACCTCTCAGTTGTCCAGTCATCAAATTAAGGCTTTTTTCAACTAATTACATGAAATCTACCCGATTGAATTGATTACTGGTAATAGTTACTTGCAATAGAGCAATTGCCAAGCTGTGATATATATATATATATGTATACATGCGAAACGCTTAACATCTATACGCCATTAAAAATTTTTAGGATTTGCTGAATAACCATTATCTTCAACCAACCATACTTGGTAAAAAGAACTCTAGCTACATGACGAAACAGAAATGACTTTCTTTTATTGCAGCTTACAGACAAATTTCAGCCTGGTGCTTTGTATTGTTTTAAGCTTTACCTGTGGTGCTCTGTCTGATTTCGGCATTCGCGTCTTCTTTAGGAAATTCTGTGCTCTTGTTAAAATAGCCTTGGTCTACTGTGCTCAAAATTATTAGAAATTGAATAGCGCTATGTTAAACCAGAGGCTTTATGGTCGAGATTCACTGTTATACCTCTTTCATTCGTACATTGTTAATCGCATTTTAAGACGTCTAACTTAAACGAATGGGCAAGTGGTATGCTGAACTGTAATCACTTTAGTTTGAAGCGTTTAGAATGTGTTGTAGAAAGTCCTATTTGCTTATCTTTTATGCTAATCAGATTACTATCAGTACTTTGATTCTACCACTACTACCGATTTATGAATTAGATTGATACACGCTGTCTGTACTTCTAATTTGAATGCTTGTCGTTTCCCTATTACACCACTTTGACAGATTTCATCCCGGTTCATCGTCCGATTTTAAGGCCACATTTTTTTTCAAAATTCGCAATTTTAAGTTGACGTCAATCAATACTCCACCGCGTGCCCGATTTCGTTTGCATAGGACTTCGGACAGACCCAGGAAATGCACGCTTGACAGTAGTCACACAATGTAGCCTAGGAACAAATTGCACAAATCAATATACGTAATGTGTAGTCATACGCTTTGTTTGAAAAGCTCTTTTTCACTGCAATCTGTGGCCTTTCCAGTTTCACATTTATTTATCGCTTAATTTACTGCCTCTAAGTGGGCTACATTATAATTTTAATTAATTTCATTGAATACCTTCAAGTGTTATCAATTATTTCAAAGTGTGTCCTCTTGATCCTTCTATTTAATTTGAGGGTATGAATAGTACGTGTGAGTAGATCCGACATTTCCTTTCCCTAGTCTCTTTTGTTTAAATAAATCTTCTTCCGATTGACAAGTAAATATTTGTTCAGCGCTGAATATGATTTAAGAGTTAACTCCCAAATCACCGACCAGGACCCCCTAATTCCCATATTTGCGTTTTTAAGCCATGCATTCACCTATTCTGCTAGGTACCATAAGAACTATCAATCTGTGTTTGTCATTTATATATTGGTAAATTCTTTCCAAATGTAATGTGGGATTTACTGAAATAAAGCCCCGGGGTAAATTTAATAGCTAAAGCCCCTTGCTTTTATTGAACATTTATTTATTTCAAATGGCAGGCGTTTTGATAGTTATCATTAGCCCTTTAGCTGATTTCGGGCTTCACAGGGGGAAGGAACATCAAAGTAACAGAAAGTCGAGGGGTGGGGAATAGAAGAGTGATTTACAGATGTAACGAGACAGACAAGAAGGCAGAGAAAAGGTAGGATGAGTACTGCGCCAGAAGTCAATCGCCAGTTAATAGACTTTTTTGCCGTATGAGTATACGTTGCCCAGGGTGCACCACGTGGAGGTAAGTCTATCACCCACCCCTTTTATTGAACATAGGCTTGTGAATTGGTCTCCTAGTTTATAATCTTAGCTTTATTTATTTGCAATTTATCATATCTAACCACAGCTCCCATACGATACCAGCGCTCTTTCAATGACTCTCATTACTTCCTTCTCGTGGTTGTATTTCACACCTATGGTATTTCATTTCCTAGCCCTGG
>UZAE01001325.1:0-13863 GCA_900617975.1 Rodentolepis nana
TAGTCAAATATGACATATAGTGGGGTGATGGTAATTTGAATTTGGAAGTCAACTGCCAGTTAATTGACTTTTTTACCGTATGAGAATACGTTGCCTATGGTGCACCACGTTCAGGTAAGTCTATCGCACACCCCCTTCCATCAAACCTAGTCTTTGGCTTCGTAACCTCGAGTCTGAACGAGTGGCTTAAATGAGCACAAGTACTGGGTGGACCCAGAGCTATTCAATCGGCCCTCTTCTAGTAATTTATGAAATTTTGACAACCATATCTCAGTCTCCGATGTACATAACTACCAATATACGTACATGTAATCACTAATTAACTTACACGACGAACCTGGTCGATACCGTTTTCCCGGGTATCCGCAATAACGTCATCGAATTTGGAGTTTATCGTGAGATAAAGTTGGTAAATCGATGGATCTTGAGTCATACTCATTAGGAACTCCAGATTCGATCCATTTATATACGAGTACCTAGAGTAAATTAGTGAAGGAAACATTATTTAAAGTCATAATAACAGATAAATTTTAACCATTTAAAATATTATTTAGTAGTAGGAAATTGTTAGATTTATAACAAAATGTGAAAATATTTAAATATAATGAAAAAAAGGGATTAGTTACAATTACATTTCAAATCTTAAAGATTGAAATAATGTTAATCCAATTATTCATAAGACAAAAAGCATTGATTTTTATGACTTACTTATAATACTCCTGATGGAGTAAAGTACTCGGTGTATTTGGAAGGGTCACCAGAGAGGTGAAGGATCGATAGGCGGCATAATTTGCACAAAAAGCGATTACCAAGAGAAGGCAGAAGAACCACCAGACCACAATGACAATCTGACTAGGTGCTGTGCTTGGGGAACGTGTTCGCACTCCCTAAAATTATATCAAAATTACATTGTTTTAAATGGGGAATTTCGCTTGAGAAAATTGTGTACTTCATTGGGCTTAGATCACGGGTGTACTGTGGGATATGTCATCGCTTAACGCGTCATCGCATACTACACGCCAGGATTGGGAGGTGCGTCGTACAGTGGCCAATCAGTAGCCTCCGTTCGTTTAACCTAATCCGCCATCCTGATCATGATTAAGCTCCCTGCGTGTACACTTTACCCACAATATACTTACTGAATAAACGTGTTCCGTGCTATACGTCTGTTTCCTCTATAGCTGAGCTATAGCTTAGCTAGTTCTGGGAGTCTAGCTAGATGTAGGAGAATCTGCCACAGAGATTTCTGAGTTAGTCAAGCTTTACTAGTGTAGCAATCCGCTACAGTACTCAATATTTCGATCAATCAAATTCAAATCTAATTTTGAAGGCAAGACATAGTCTAATCAACTGTAATAACTCCGACCATTTCACTTTCTATTTTCAATGCCTTTTTTGGAAGCTAATGTATATCGATGAATTGTTAATTAGATCCTTTGCGTGAAAGCATAATCACTCTAAATGTCAAGACCACATAGGAAGTACTTCAAGCAAGTATGAATAAATTGCACTCGTTTGGCATGTACCAAGACATTATTTTGAGTAGAAATTGATACGCCCTTAATTAAATTGCGGCATTTTGTAATATGCGAGACGTTAGTTGTTGAAAAGAGAAATGAAGTTATTCACATTGGAGGGGCCTTTGAATTTAACTCAATATTAGGTACATGGGGTGTGATAGACTTACCTCCACGTGGTGCACACTGGGCAACGTGTACTCATCAAACGATAAAAAGTCTATAAACCGGCAGTTGGCTTCTAACTACCATCACCCCACTGTGTCATATTCGACTACTCTACAGTACTCACCTCACCTTTTACTACCTTTGTGGCTGTCTCTTTTGCATTTTTAAAGTACTCTTCTGTTTCCCCCCCCCCCTCTCGACTTTTTCACTTTGATGTTCCTCTTCCTCTCTGTGAAGCCTGAAGTCAACTAAAGAGCTAATGATAAATATTCAAAACGCATGCTATTTGAAATGATCATAGTAATAGGTACATTTAAAGTTGGTATTCCTTATTCCACAAGCATACTACTTTGATTAAACGCGGACACTTTACAAAATGATCACCGCTTTTCAAACATTAAAGGTCTTGGTTGTAAACTGGTACTCGTCTTCTTCACTAAACCTATAATTTGTAGCGGATTTCCACAAACGCAGGCTTTCTATTGGCCATTGGCTGTGCTTCTCCGCAACCAATCCGTGTGCGAGGTTGCACGCCGCACCTTAAGCCTAGTGTACGAGCATGCGATGACGTGCCCCACAAATTTAGACTCACGTATCCTTTTCCCGAAACATTCTAGTTTTGCTAAATACCCTATAATATTTAAATGCAAAACAATAAGATTTTAATTATACTATTGGGTTATTTGATTTCGCTTAAGTTAATGCAATGATAGAATGCGTAGTTCGGCGTTTAGAAAGCACCCAAACACATTATGTGCTGAATTTAATTATAATTTTAATTTATTTCCTCAAGCATCATAAGTTTAGTTAGTTATTTACATTTGCCATCTTTATTTACGACACTGGAGAACACCGGCAAATGTCATCACACCCAAGTGTGAATATTTAGCAATTAAATATAATTGGTAAAAAAGACTGATTTAGGCATTTTATTCCATTCGTTAATAATGTATCTTAGTTGAAAGGAGATATTAAAGTAAACGAATAAATCTGATTGGATGCTAAATTCTGAGAGATCGCTACAAATGTGGTAGATAATGGTACCTGAATTCCAAAAATAATTTCATGAAATGGAATTTTCCGTTTAACCGTCAGACCGATATGGCATACTACTGTTCTTTAATCAGAGCTTAAACGACTGCAAGACTACTAAAATAAGTACTAAAATTTATGGTCCAGTACTTAAAGTCTGCCCGTGCGAAGTCCTTTTCAACGGATTCAAAACAGGTACTAGGAGAGTAATGAGGTACCGAAATTTGGTTGGGCAATCAACTTAAACTGTATAACACAGACGTGTGGAGAAGTTTGTGCACCTCTTTGGTGTACTGAAAACAAAGGATTTGTAACTTTAAACACTTAATTCCTCACAAGGAACAATAAATTGATTTTTAACGATAACGTGAGTGAGGAATAGCAATGGTTGAGTTCGAATCCGCCAACCATTTCATCCCCCTCAAACCATGCCAGGTTTAACTCCCTAAGAACTTGGTGGAATGTATGTTGAACTATCTTCTACGAATTGTAAAAACTGGACGAAATAGTTGCAAATGAGGTCTATTTCTGTCAGTATTCGGAAAGACCTATATGAAAAGCAAAAGATAAACTTATAACGTTATTCAGCAGTTAAAAGATAATACTTCAACACGCCGATGTCGAAGCCTCCCCAACACAGGTAAGAATGACCTCCCAAAAATATCCAGCAATTAAATTGCTGGATTCCACTACATTCCCCATAATCACAAGGCCTTACCTATTCCATTATCGACTGTTCGAGACCATTAAGCATAATTAGGGAGTAAAACGGTTTCAAGATGTGTCTGAAGTCGAAAACCACTCGAGAAGGTATATTAATTAATTGATTAAAAATTATTTGCTCAAAAATGATTGAAAATGATGGTGGGAATTGTTTTAATTAGTGTCATGTGCAATTACACCACATTTAAAAATTAATATCATTTCAATATTGTTTTAAAATCCGCGATTTCGTTTCGGTTAAAATAATATTTGCTAAAACTCAAACTCACTTTTTTGTGAAAACGAAACCATTGTGTTCGAATAATATGCGAGATTTACACTCACACTTACAGATGTCCATCCTACCATTGGCCACTGGAATTGAGCCAATGGAGTATTCACTTCTTCAACATCCAATCAAAATGAAGTGAGATTAAAGACACTTAGCTGAACTTCATCAGGACGTAGGTTTAAATGCCTTTTCTATGAACAAAAGAGCCTTAAAATTTAACAAAGGAAATACGGAACGGAAAAAGCACATTACAATGACTGAAGTCGCAGTGAAACGTTTTTCTTTAAATAATTACTCTTAAATAACCTCTAAAGACTTATATTAGTCAACCCTTCTGCAATTATGAAGATTGAATACTCTTTACGACACAATAAATTTCTGAATACATAATTGAGAAAGCTTATCTTTGATCGAGAAAATTATAATTATATTAAATGGCTCCAGATATAAAATTTTGAAATGAATTAAATTTTAATACTATTTTTAATATGCTCACTTTCTTATTGAGACCCGTAATATTAGCCTTCCTTTTAGGAAGTAGCCTTGCGGGTGATTAAATTAACGTTAGCCTGTCATGCGGCGCAAGTACCTCTAAGGAAATTTGTTTCCTATCAGCATCAAGCTCGATTCGCACCTTAATGCTTATGTCTTTAACTGTGGGGTGTGTGATAGACTTACCTCCACATGGTACATCCTGGACAACGTATATTCATACAGCAAAAAAGTCTATTTACTGGCAGTTGACTTCTGACTTCTAACTACCGTAACAGAACTGTATGTCATATTTGACCACATTAACGGTACTCATCTCACCATTTCTCTACTTTTGCGTCTGTCTGCCTCTTTAACATCTTTGAAACACTCTTCTGTTTTCCACTTTTTGTTTCTTTAATGCTCCTTCCCTCTGTGTAGCCCGAAGTCAATGAAAGGGCAAATGGTGACTAAAAAAACGCCTACCATTTGAAATAAATAAATGCCTTCAACTGCAAGTGTAAATAGTTCAAGGCAGTTTTGATTGACATTTCACGTCATTTATAATCAGTTGAAGCGTTACAATATTAATTTTTTGCATGATATTTCACCGCCCCACTGTACGACCCGAATAGGTCTTCCATATAATTGAATTAAAATGTCAATGCTGACATACCTGGAAGAGGTAACCGAAAACAAAGATCATGGATGGATGAATTCCGAAGCTGTGGGTATTTGGACTGATTCTATGCAATAGTATAAGGGATCCAGCAATCGCTACTGCAGCCACGAATATCATGACCCAGGTATAGACATCAAATGCAAGGGTGAACTGGAAGATCTCAAGGGAGGCTTTGAGGGAATGTGGAAGAAGGAGGAACTTGTATGAGAAGCTCTGATATGGTGATGTACTTCGAAAGGATGATAATCTCTCTTCGGTATTTGTGAAGGGGCCAACTAGAAGATCCATATCCTGAATTTATAAAATTTATAAATAAATTAGGTAATTGGACATCGTTACTTAAATTAATTTGATATACACCGGTCAAGCCAAAAAATTATTCACAAATTATACTCACTTCCAAGTCCTTAGCAATGCTAATCTAAAGATATTTGCAAAAGCGAGTTTTCCATTGCAGAGGCTATTCCACTGACCAATACATGGTTAAAAAAATTCTCTCCCTCAACATATTTAGATATTAATTTTTTTTGACGAATGCTTTATACACCTGGCTACATCACCATTCGGTTTGAAATCATATCCACACTGATTGGCACATGTGTTTCAAAACGAGCATATTTCCTGATTAACAATATTACTAAGGAATGCGTTGGTAGAGTGTGGAACGGTCCAGAACAGCACCTAGAGATATTTTTTAACTAAATTGGACACTGGGGTCATGATTAATGGACGACACAGGTGTTGAGTGCACGTGGTGTTGAAATTATTCTGATTTAACCATGTGGTCAAAATGCATTCGTCAATCCATTGTCAACATCTGCCCATTTGGATTGTAGTAGTTAGGCTATCAATACCACACGTCATGCTGAACTCTTTTTAAGACACGTGACTTCGATTTTCATTGGCTTCCAATTTGTTCGTCAATTTAGTTATAATTGACATAATATAAATCTACATAAATTAAACTAGTTATCTGGGAGTTTTTGTAAGAGTGCCAAATAAGTAATAGAACTACGCACAGGTAACTATTGGCTAGCTAGGGAGCCAATCATGAATCTCATATTCAAGCCAATACAACTAGTTGTTTATTGCTAATTAAAACCGTCATTTGAGCAATAAGTCTTCTCTTTACCACCACCTTGGGTCTGGATAGCTGCAAGTTTAATAAGGAACAGATGAGGAACTATAAAATAGACCATGTGGTTGTATTCTCTCTTCTCCCTAACGTGGTACCCAGGTGTATTTTAGTAAACTTTGGCTCAAGAGGAATTGTCACCCTACTATTTCGCATGACTTGAGATGAAAAGAGCACGCAATGCTAATACCCAAACCCCTTTTTGATTGTACAAGGACTTATAATAGATTAGGCTATAGCAATCCCTGTTTATGAAGATGTAATGATTGCGTTTACCAACTCTGAGTTATCTGTTAAGAGCAATTAAGAATGAATGAAGTATTAGACTCACAAACTGAAACAACACACAACTTGTTTGCTGCTTTTTAGGTTGTGATAAGCTTGCATCTAGTGTTTGAAGCCGGGTACTAACCTTGAAGGTCCAAACAGGAGCTAACGCCCACACACAGAGTGAAGTAATTTGGAAGGCGAACAGGGAAAGCGTCAACTGTGAAAGACTTAAGCTACCATCGGAAAGAAACTCAAATCTTTAGAAGAGAGGGAGGGAGAGGGAGGGAGAGAGTAAAATGAAAAGGAATTACAAGGACTGGGGAGTAATGAGTTTCCGATTTCAATCCCGATGCTTAAAGTTACATCAACTGAAAAAAGCTTAACTCTAACAAAGGAGGTGCCAAGTCTTCTTATCAAATACTTGTTTGCGAAACAGAAAGAAACTCATAAACTCCTTTTCTCATGCATGAGGAAGCCAATTCTTCGTTGTATACTCAATTCTATATAAGTAATACACGCGGTAATTTTAACTGGAAAAATCATTAATCGAACTAATAATCTACTTCCTTAAGTCTTATCAATGTATAACCTTTTTATTAAGTACCTGCAAATTATAAAAAAAATTGAGTTAAAACGCACCCATTTTTGGAGGTTTCCAAAGACTCCCGTCCATTTACCATCGTTTTCCGCACCAATTTCCAGTTTATAGGCTGTGATTTCATAGGACACATTCAATCGCCTCATCAACTCCTCAGCAAGTGCTATTTCAGGACCACGAATTTGACCCGTCCCATTCTCAGCGGTCTCTTCTGTTATTAGTGGTGGCATCTAGAGGGTGAAGTACTGACCAATGAAATTGAATAGATTTTGCGAATTTCGGCTTTATGGCATTGGTGGTCTTTGTATCGATTTAAAACTTGTGATCGAAAAGTAGGTCAATGAAACGAATGACTCTGTAAAGCGTCCCAGGGGAATTTATTACACACTCCAGTCTAGTGTTGCTTCACTACAACATACTGTAATACGATTGACTAATAAAGCCCACATATTTTGCTAAAAGCTTTCTTCAATCTAAAATTCATCCAGAACGATTATTTGATTTATTGTTTTATTTTCTTCATAAAATAATTATAAAGAAGTGGTTTAAAAACCATCACTATATATATATATATATATATATATATATGTCGAATAGGGCCTACAGTTATTTGTGAATGATTGGATGTTCACGAGAAGGATAATTGGAAACATTCGTAATGTGCGTAATCTAAGCTACGACAATGTCAATGCAGTCCATTTATGACTAAGCGTACTCCCTTGGCAAGTGGCGCCCTTACTTGTCAATCTTCGGTGTAAATCAGAGAGGGAGTAGACCGGGACATCAATTAGAAGTGAGAATTAGAAATCACAGAAACGGCTTTAGCTAAAAATGTGCATGTTACATACTGTGAGGAAATCGTTAGGCAACTTAACGGGAGAAGTTAAGCAGACGCGTAACTAAACCGAGGAAAAAGTCACAAAGCGGATCTCTTAGTTCTGTAAACCGGGGTGTGAGATAGACTTACCTCCACGTGGTGCACCCTGGGCAACGTATCAATAGACTTACCTCCACGTGGTGCACCCTGGGCAACGTATATTCATACGGCAAATCGGCAGTTGACTTATGACTTCAAACTACCAAGACCCCATTGCATGTCTTATTCAGCCCATTTCACAGTACTCATCTTACCTTTTCTCTGCTCTATTGTCTGTCTCTGTCACATTTGTGAATCATTATTCTGTCCCCCCTCTCGACTTTTTGTCACTTTGTTGTTCCTCCTCCTCTCTGTGAAGCCTGAAGTCAGCTAAATGGCTGATGATAACTATCAAAATGCCATTTGAAATAAATAAATAGTTCTGTAAACCCATTTAGCATTTAAAGCGATGCCCGAACAGGCTTTTTACGATTTTGCGATTTAATGGTCACTTTTGCAAGTTCTCACCGTTCGGAGGACACAGCTAATCGATGTCATTGTGTCGTTCTCTAAGTATTAAATGTTAACTTTTACAGATAATTATAAAAGATGCCAATTTATTATGTAGTGAACTAGTTACCTTATGCAAATGTACGCAAAATCGAATGTTGTCAATGCCAATACCCACTTAAAAAGTAGTTGCATAAATAGCGGTTCATTACCCTCACGAAGATTTTCTACTGAATGAGGATTTCAGTGTGAATCTTATTTTACTTCCAATTCTGTGTTATTTTAAACACTATTTGGCTTTGAACCGCCTAGCTCACTTGATTCCAAATTACATCTAGAGATCTGACTTAAATTCCCCCCCCCCCTCCAAATTATTTTACATTTAATAATAAAACACTATAATAAAATTAAATTTATTCCGATATGAGGCGCTGGTGATCTCTAGTGACTCTATGGGATGACTTCCAATTTTAATCACTCCAAGTTTACTTTTTACGATAGATAACAATCTTCTTTCTTATGATTGGAGCTTATTTGTTTCTCTCCAATTTTTTTTAATTGTAGAAAATTATGAAATATTTTCTCTCTAAGTTCCACATTTCGTGGTTCACACTTAACAAACACGTCGCTGATTAATATAAACCGATACAATTGACAGCTCCAATGACCATTCGCACACGGAGGAGCATTGGAAAATGTGACCTTCCACTCCGCTGATGTACGTTATGAACGCATCAAGAGAGGCACTGGAATGGTGCGCCCTTTTAGGAACTCTCAATATTTAAATATGGGGTGTGCGATAGACTTACCTCCACGTGGTGCACCCTGGGCAACGTATACTCATACGGCAAAAAAGTCTATAAACCGGCAGTTGACTTCTGACTCCAAACCACCATCACCCCACTGTATGTCATATTCGACTACTTTCACAGCACTCACCTCACCTTTTTTCTATCTTTGTGTCTGTCTGCCTCTTTTACATCTGTGAATCGCTCTTCTGTTCTCCACCCCTCGACCTTCTGCTACTTTGATGAACCTTCCCTCTGTGAAGCCCGAAGTCAGCTAAATGGCTAATGATATCTATCAAAACGCCTGCCATTTGAAATAAATAAATATACGTTTAAATATATGAGAATTAATTTAATGATAGTTTCTTACGCTTGAAAACAATAGCGAGATGGTAGCGGATTATTACCTCAACTTGATGTATGGCTAAAACTCAAGGTCACAGATTACGTAACTTGATTCCGAGCAGTGCAAATCAAACCGCTAATTGAGGCATTTCTTTGCCTAGGTTCTTAATCTATTAAGTTATTTTCTTTTACTGAACTCATCGATAGTTAATTCATTTGATTTCGGAGTTTTGTCAACCCGTTCAAAACTCATCTCCGGAACTACGTGCGCTAAGGTGAATTAGAATCAACCGATTTGTCAGCGTCTATGTCAAACAAATCAGAGTCCTAATTCTAGTAGTTGATTGGAAAAATGAAAAGGAGGCTTGTCATACCACAACTGTTCCCAGTCGAAGGCCTTTTCGTTTCAGTAGTTGTAAAAGCGACGCTCTGGAAGGTGGAGGTTTTGGAGCTTGAAAACCGGCCTCAATTTCGAGAGTTTGATTCACTGTAACCTTGTACGCCTGAAGGCAAATTTGAAATATGAAAGCACTTCCTTAAGGCACTTACTACTTATATGGAGAGTTAAAATTTGCCGCATTAAAAAAACTTAGGTAAAATATTTCAATTTTCCTTTACTGGCGAATAAAGGTTAACCTTTAAAAAATTTTATTATTCTCACGCTTTGTATATCCTGGAATGTGTACATATATGAGTAGAATATCCACATTTGATTACCATTTTGGTCGAAACTGCTCGTTATATAAGTCGGGATTGTAACCTAAAAAATACAAGTAATAATTAGGTAATAACTTCAAAAATAAAAGCGCTAATTAATTTACTTCCATTAAACTTCATAAAACCTATTTATTTTTTGATATGTAATTTTTTGAGTTCAATTTTACACTTTGACTGAGTTTAGACTGTATTTCCACAAGGGCTTTCACTGCAGTGTCTCTAAAAATCAGGTCTTGAGGTGAAATTGGTCTCGTTAAACTGGAGAGTTCAGGAAAACGTTCGAGGTTCCCATTTGTCGAGAACTCGATGGCGTAGAAGTTGGTATCTTCCACGTTGAAATGTTGCCCGGAGAGCGTTATTCCCTATATATAAATGAACAATGGAATTAATGAATGGTGTATTTAGCAAACGGATAATCATCTCCTTGTCTTGTATAGATAATTTAGAGTAATCAAAGCATTCGGATAAAAGTTCTTCATTTAAACTCGAGTAATTTATAATTATGGGCACATGTTTCATCATGGTACTTTGTATTTGTTGACTGTCCCAAGAAAGTAATCCATCAAAGCTGTCGAATGCGTGGTGAATACATAGGATTAATATTTAACAACCAATCAGATCACACTTTTCCTCAAGGTAATTCTTCCCATCGTTCTCAGACAATGATGTAAAATGGTAGGATCGCATTAAACTCCTTGGAAAATCTATTTTTTTAAACTTCTTGAAACAAATCCCGGCTTCTTTCTCCGATAAATCAAAAGGACCCCCAACACTCACTTCTAACCTCGATCATAACGCATCATTTGTCGCAGTCAGCGAATCAATACAACGGGAAATTCAATTAATAGAAGCAAATTCTGGTTGTGTGGTGGAATTATCGCGTTCAAATTGGGCATATAGGACAGTTGATTTTTTAATTGCTCTTCAATTGGACTTTTATCCTTCCATGATTTCGATCAGACTTAGAAAATTCCGATCATATGCCAAAAAATGCCCAGGAGCTCATTGCAATTGCTAGCACTATGGCAGCCATCGAAAATTTCATGTCCGAATACGTAAATCAAAATGAAATTTTACCGTTTTCTTAGCATACTACTTGATAGCATTTTGTAAGTTAGCAGTCTCTAGTCTTTCAAAATTACTGAAAGCCAATAACTTACAGCATTAAAGACAATCCAATAGAACGGCTGTTGTAGGATATTCTTCACTTCGGCCTATATAAGAAAATGGAAAGTATATATATTGAAGGTCATACCCTTTTTAGAATTTCCAAAGCGGCATTCTGGCGAACATTTAGCACAATGATATTTGATCCATCCATGAGGATTTGACCCAATACATCTTCGGGTGTCTCAAAAGAACTGAGCGAGTGGACATTAAGCATTTCGTTCAGGCTGTTCATGAATCCAAATTTGTCCATTTCTTGAAATATTATTGGTTAAAACTTTGCTCGAATAGACTTACTTGAGAAGGGGTGAATAAGCGATTCTGATAAGTGAAGATAAAAATGAAAACGTAATTAGCAATTTCGTGTATTCAAAGGTGACTTTTCCAATTTAATTGAAAATTTATTCTAAACTTAAACTACTATTCTTATTATCATACTCCTTAAATTTTAAAGATTCTATTCTCCAAAAAATGACTTTCTGATCCAACAACTTTCTGATAAGTGGACTTACACCACTAACAGAAATATCAATCTACACATTTGTCATAAAAAATGTCATGGGTTCATAATTGAAGTGAACTCAAGTGATCCATGGTAACCCAAGTCCTCTTACAAATCTAATAATCTAGTCAGATACGAACAGAATTCACCAAAACTTCTTAAAATTAGAAGATCAGGGGTTGAATTGAGTTGATGGTATATTGTTCGACCGATTAATGAGAGAATGAAAAGAGGGTAGGAAATGCAGATTGGTTGTCAAGTCCAAACGGGAATATAATAGCGAAATTATGAAAAAGAGATCAATTCTGAGATTTTAACCGGGCTTACGTTTAGAAAGGTTCACAAAATCAGTACTTTGTCAAATTATGCAGGTTCCTTGTTGACTGGGTTGACAATTAGGTCAAACAGAGATAATATGAAGATCACAATGTCATGTATACTTCAAGTTCAATGCTAACCAATTCATAATTGATAAACAATATGACGAACCGCACTGATTAACCACAGCAATAACAGAAAGAGTTCTTCTCAGTGGAAGAGGTGACACTAACATCATCAAAGATGGAAGTTGAAAAACGCCTCATGCCATGAGGCTTTAAACAGCAACCAATTCACTAAGTTGCTTTTAAGTTTACATACGATTAATACTTCGACAGAAGTAATGTATGTGCAAATAACTTCTATTTTTAAGAGCGCTTCCACTATTCTTCATGCGTGATAGAGATTCCTTAGTGAGAAGTCCCCTGAATAGTCCACATTAATTAGTTCACTTCGCCTACTAGGCGTCCACCAACAAATACCAGCCAGGTGACCTCCAACATCGAAGTCGAGTGCTCTAACTGCTGTGCCATCGGTGCTCAATGTGCTACCTTATAGCTCAAAAGCGAAAACGATATGCAAACTGCCGCATAAGGTATAATTCCATTAATTCACTGATAACAACTTCCATGAGAGTACTTTAAGAGAATTTTTGAATTAATGAGTAATCGAGGGTGACATACCGGTATCATCGTAAACATAGGCCAAGTTTACGATATCGGAGTTTAGAGCAAGATGCTTAACAGCAACTTCAAGAACTCTATTTTGGATGTCGTTAGTCAAATCAAAAGCAGTAATTCGCGCTCGCATGACCGAATCAACATTTGTCACCGTTTGGTTTGGGAAATATTTTGGTCCGTAGAAGTAATCAGGTCCGATTTCCACAAGAATTGACGTATTTTGAATAATTGTGTACTCTTTTTTAAAAAAGAGAGATTATTCGGATAAAAATGACCACAAGAAACTCCAATTACATGAAAAAATGTGAAAACCATCTGAAACCTACGATTTTCCAACTCTCCCGCTGTTGGTGGAGTGGATAAGGTGGGGAGAAATAGGGGAGCAATAAGTTGGGATTTAAGTTCTGTGAAATTGGGCAAATTGAGAATATTATTGAATAGAAGAGTGCATCGTTTCGCATCAAATCGTGAATCCGTAAAAACTGAAAAATAAATTAAGTCAATAAATTTGTAGATCAATAGCTGTGAATGCAAAAAAAGATCCATTTGAAACAGCATTTCCGAAACCCCAATTCCTCGATGATCATAAGGAAATCTTAAAGTATTCATTTAATAAATAAATTGTAAAAGAGTGTCACACTAATTAATAAAACAAAATTAATGAAAAAGACAAAAGGGTTTTCTTTCCTACCACACCAATTGTCAATTTCTGATCAATGTAATTAATGTCGAGAGCATCCAACGCATGTGTCACCTGACAGCTTAAAGCATCACGAAAGAAGTTGAAGATGGGCCCTAGTTCAGTGGTGTCAAGTTCGAGGAATATGAATACCGTCAATTTGATACATTTCGAGCTACCCAGTATAACCTCAAAATTGTCCATAGGGTCGAGCGCTTTAAGGTTCCCACTTGTAGCTTAAAATTATAATTCACACTTGGGGTGTGGGATAGAATTATCTCCACGTGGTGCACCCTGGGCAACCTATACTCATTCGGCAAAAAAGTCTATTCATCGGCAGTTGACTTCTCACATCAATCCACCATCACCCCACTATATGTTATATTCCACTACCTCCATAGTACTCACCTCACCTTTTTTCTACCTTTGTGTCT
>UZAE01001326.1:0-13862 GCA_900617975.1 Rodentolepis nana
TGGGGGTGGGGGTGTGTGTGCAAAATGTAAAAGCCAAGTGATAAGTAATCGTTGATATCTGATACGCATTTTTTTGCCGTTTGGGGGTAAAGAAAGCTTTAAGTTTTATTTTTAAGGTGATATAAAATCCATTTAGTGGAGGTTGATCTTTAGAATGATGAAACACATTCAAGAATTAAGACCATTCTTAATCATCCTTGCTTCCCTACAGTAATCCCCACATAACCCGAGATGGGAGAAAGGAGCGATGTTGTCGGAAATCAGTGTTTTCTTCAGAAAATCAGAAATTACAAGAGGAAAATGCGTTAGTTAGATAAGACCAGGAAGGGAAACAGTTCGAATTATATATAACTGTCCGAAGTAGGCTATAGTCGGTAAATAACAAAGAGTCTAATACAAAGAAATCCAAATTTATGCATCGTTTGGTGTGTCTTAGCTAATTTTAGTTCCAAATTGAAGACTTCCATCTGGTGGGTAAACTTCTTTGCGAATCCCCTTTACTTTAGGCGGATCATAAAATCCTGAAAATGATTGGAGTAAAGTTCTACCCACTCTCGTCCTCTAATGCGATTTCCTGCGTTCAAATTTCACCTTTAAATTTTCCATATGAAGTTCAGAGTTAGCCATTGGCCAATAGAAATGATAGATTTTAGCTCATGCATTCAATCTTTTTTTTCTGCTAGTAAGACATATATTTACTCAAAATTTTCCCTGCCGAAAACCACCTTTACCATTTAAGTTCTATTTTCTCTATTGCATGGGTGTTTACCACGAATATCCTTATGTTCTACATTGAGATCTAATTCACTGCATAAAGTTGCTAGATTATTGTGTTTTCATGAATGATTTGTTCTGCGGGTTATTACTAGATCTCTTGAATTTTATCCTTCAATGAGTTCCGACTAGGGAACTGTAGTGAAGTTTATTTGTGAACTGCAAATGGTTACCAAGACTCATTTTTATACATACGATACAATTTCTCTTCCTAAAAAAAGAATTTAACAATCCATATCAACACACTATTTTAGCAACAAAGGGTTTTAATGAAGAACTTCAGACAAAAAGGGGTCTAACTAACCTGATTTGCAGCAACCATTAAAAATGGGGCCGATTTCACTCATCAAGAGGCATTGAAAATTCACGAAAACAGAGAGAAAACACCGATATCAAGGTTGCATAATTTTAAGCTTCATCGTAACTCGTGTTATTTTATTTAACTACCTCTTTGTAAATCTTCCAAGCGTCCAATTTCACAGTCCGAAATTAGGGCAGTTTCGTTGGTTAATTTTACCAATTTCCGTACGCATAATAGATAAACAATCCATTTTCAATCTAATGCGCATTAAAAATAAAATGAAGTCATTGCTACAAGTGGTAAAAGACATTCAAATTATTAATGAATGGATGTTAAAAGCTCTCCTCCTCCTCCTCTTCCTCCACCTCTTAACGTTTAATTTTGAAATGCTATTGTTGTGGAGGCTGGGATAATTTCAAGTGGACTGTCATTTGTAGTAGAGAATAATTTCACCTTAAATGACATTTTCAGCACATTTAAACATCGAAATTGGATGGTCTCTCAGAAGGAATATCAATTTTTTATTCATCTTTTAAATATCACCCTATTTAAAGTCAACGCAGTATATTTAACGACAATATGCTGCTCCGATTATTTATATTAAATGTCAGGATTTATGATAGTTATCATTAGCCATATAGTTGACCTCGGGCTTTCGAGGGACGAGAAACATCCAAGTCACAAAACAGAACAGAAGGGTGATTCACAGACTGGCATAAAGGCGGAAGAAGGTAACGTGGGATGAGTACTGTGAAAGTGATCGATATAACAGTGGAGTGATGGTAGTTTGACGTCAGAATTCAACTGCCAGTTTATAGACTTTCTTGCCGTATGAGTATACGTTGCCTAGGGTGCACCACATGGAGTTAAGTCATTTGTGCAACCTTTGTCTGATTATAAAAAAGTAGCTAAGTTTGCTATTGACTGATGCTTTCAAAAATGTTTCTCTTTCAAAGCATATATATAAACTTATTTCTTCGTTAATATATGGATTAATAATTTTTCTTTTAGCTATGAAAGCGAGAAAGATCCATGCCTGAGATCTCCTTGGTATCATGTACAAAAAAAGATAATCCACTCCCACCGGAAAATGCTTTTAAGCCGAGACCGAAAACTTCTAATTCTAGATTAAAAGATTAATTTTAGCGGAACTTGTGTGATGAAAATACTCCCCAAATTATCAGAAAACCGCAATCTCTAAATTGAAAGACACTTTTTTCCGTATAAACCAATCTACGAGCCAATTGCAGGAAATCGAGGGCATAGAATAGTATTTCCAAAATTTTTTAAACATTTATTTATTTATTTCAAATGGCAGGCATTTTGATAGCTAATATTAGCCCTTTAGCTGATTTCAGGCTTCACAGAGGAGGAGGGGGAACATCAAAGTGACAAAAATTCGAGAGGGGTCAAATATGACAAACAGTGGCGTGATGATAGTTGGAAATCAGAAGTTAACTGCCAGTTAATCGACTTTTTCCGTATGAATATACGTTGCCCAGGATGTTCCACGTGGAGGTAAATCCATCACACACCTTTTATTTAAATATTTGCTTTAAAGAATGTTAAATAACTCAACCAACTGAAGTAGATAAGGCACGGATTCAGAAATAGAAGCCAAATTATTATTTTAAAGCTAAAATGGCGATTTTTTGGTTTTTTAGAGTCTTCACTTCGTATATGTAGTTTCCCAACTTACTGAAAATGTGTAAATGGCTGCTTTTCACATGAACACGCCGTGGAACTTTTGCAGTTTAAATTTTGTTGAAGTCATATTTCCAAGTTTGAGATCTATTGAGCCAACAGACGGGGATTTACTATCCTTATGCTTCAGGTAACGCAAAGGGAGCCAAAGAGTATTCGTTAAAATTTCAAGGCAACGTTTTGAACAAGTGCATGTAAAATTTATGTTCAAAACATTTTCAAATGCTCTGTTATGGCAGTATTAGATAAAATATCTCCCTGGTAGATTGAAAATTTATATATTTATTTATGTCAAATGGCAGGTGTTTTGATGGTTATCATTAGCCCTTTAGTTGACTTCAGGCTTCACAGATTGGAAGGAACATCAAAGTAAAAAAAGGTCGAGAGGGGGGGGGGGAAACAGAAGGGTGTTTCAAAGACGAAGGTAGAAGAGGTAGAAAAAAGGTGAGGTGAGTACTATGGAAGTAGTCGAACATGGCATGGAGTGGGGTGATGGTAGTTTGAAGTCAGGAGTCAACTGCAAAATTATAGACTTTTTTGCCGTATAAGTATACGTTGTCCAGGGTGCACCACATGGAGGTAAGTCTATCGCACACCCCCGATTGAACATTAGATATTAGCAAAAATTCTATTAAACCATATTTAGCTGTCTTAAACGAACCCTAGAATTAAATGTGATCACATCATATAAAACACAGCAACTTGGTCAACTTGGTCTCACGTTTTTCTCTATTGTATTTTCATTTTCGATCAACTTTTTTTCTGAATTGTAAAAATAGGGACGTAAGTAAACGATCCTATTTGTCTCGATTCGAACGACGACAAGTTGGGCAAGTGGATAAAAAATTTCACTAGACATTTTAGGGAAAGGGTTTCCATCTTTACTGCTGCAAATGCAAGTATCAGTATGTTCACGTTTGTTCTTATTTAGTCAGTTGAACAAGTGGAGAAATTTTTCAGTGTAAATGAAATGGCATTAAATTTAAAGAAAGTTAACTTTTAATGCACTTGTAACATACACATGCACGCGCACTCACACAAACACACACACGCATATATATATGACCGATAATATTATATTTAATATTTAATATTTAATATATTAATATAATATATTAATATTAATATTAATATTAATATTAATATTAATATATTAATATATTTAATATTTAATATATTTTGTTAGTTATTTTCAATAACTAACAAAACTATGATACATGCAAAGGTATATCAGGACTTTATTCACAATGTTCGAAGACTAAATGAGGTCATTATTAGCTATATATTTTGGGACGGTGAGTTGGCGAAACTTTAATTTCACATTGAATATATATACTACTTTTTAATGTCTATAAGTAATTGGAATACGAGATCAAATTGATTTACTCCTCGTTTGATGATAAAGGTTAGATAATTCATAGCACCTTTGTTGCTGCCTAAAACCATTTGTCGTAATTCTATTTTTATGATAAGGGGTGTGCGATAGACTTACCTCCTCGTGGTGCACCCTGGGCAACGTATACTCAAGCGGCAAAAAAGTCTATAAACCGGCAGTTGACTTCTGAGTTCATGTGGCAAAAAAGTCTATAAACCGGCAGTTGACTTCTGAGTTCAAGCTATCATGACCGTACTATATGTCATATTCGACCACTTTCACAGTGCTCAACTCACCTTTCATCTACCTTTGTGTCTGTCTCTTTTACATCGTTAAAACACTCTTCTGTTCCCCCCCCCCTCTCGATTATTTTCGATTTGATGTTTCTCTCCCTCTGTGAAGCCTGAAGTCGACTAAAGGGCTAATGATAACTATCATAAAGCCTGCCATTTGATATAAATAAATAAATAGTTTATGATAAATATATAAGATATCACAAAAATAATCGAACAATTTTATTTGTATAGGGCGTTCAGAATTCCAAATGGGAGTTAGAAGTAGAATTAGAATGCCACCCTTTCTCTTAGAATGTACCTCCGCGTCTTTTGAACCTTTTTTTATTTTTTGTCTTAGTTAAATCCTCTATGTTATTTGCCACTTTAAATCTAGCTGGAGGTAATGCATAAATCAACACGCGGTGAAGGTCAATTTTGAATTAAATAACACATTTTTGATATACTGAATCACCAATAGCTATAGAAACACATCTTTACTGGAATCAAATGGGTATTTTTTTCATTAGAAAATCGTGATAAAAATCACACACAGGACCTGAGTCATGAATATGACAGTGTGTGTGGGGGGAGGCTGTACCGCATACCAGAAATCAAATAATACTTGGCTGTGTGGGGTGTTTACTTCTGGAGAGATAAATGTGAGTAAGCACGCAAAGCACGAGGCAAACAGCGAGGTTGGAAACTCATAATTTACTCTCTCCACGTGGTGCACCCTGGGCAACGTTAACTCATACGGGAAAAAGTCTATTGATCGGTAGTTGACGTCTGACTTCAAACTACTATGGCCCGACTATTTATCATATTCGACCCCTTTCGCAGTACTCATCTTACCTTTTTTTATGTCTTTGTGTCTATCTGTCTGTCTCCTCACATCTGTGAATCATTCTTCTGATCCCCCTCTCGACTTTTTGTAACTTTGATGTTCCTTCTCCTCTCTGTGAAGCCCCGAAGTCAAGGGCTAGACTATCAAAACTCCTGCCATTTGATATAAATAAATAAGTAAATTAATTTACCCTCTCCTCCATCTAGGTAGCAATGAATCTATCCTCAGCTGAGCAAACTAATTTCGTACTCTACAACTAATTAAATCATTTCATATTTAATTAATTTAAGTGTTCGCTTACAATTGACAAAGTAGCATATTTACCCATCAGTGAGCACACCATGGAATCAAGTAAATTTAGTGACATCAGGCACCCCCCCCCCCCCCCAACAGGGCATGCGAGTGCGCAAATTGGTTAAAATTAGTAGGTGGGTGGAATGAAATTGCGTCCATTATGTATGGGTGCAACTGATAGCAAACACAACACTTTCAATTTGTAACACAAAATATTGCATTGAAAGTCATTTCCGAATGTTTGCTAATTTCGCCCACTAAATAATTTTGCGTACTGAGGTAAAAATGCGTCACCTCTAATTAGTATTTATATTTTCGAAATATAAACGTACGGAGATCTTTTCGTTAGCGCATAAAAGATTGTTTTAAACTATTTTTCCCAAAAGATCTTGTCTGTTTCCTCCGCACAGGTGTACGCTAATATTTGCGCATACCTCAAACAAATTGGTGCATGTTAATTTTCCGTGTTTTCACTGGTCTGCATTGGCCCAAAATATTATTATTTCCAATGGCAGGCGTTTTGATAGTCATCACTAACAATTTACCTGACTTCGGGCCTCACAGAGGGGAGGAGGAACATCAAAGTGGGAAAAATTCGAGAGGGAGAACAGAAGTTTGATACACAGCTGTAGAAGAAACAGACACAAAGGTAGAAAAAAAGGTGAGATTAGTACTGTGAAAGTTGTGGAATGGGACATACAGTGGGGTCATGGTAATTTTTAGATTTTTAGCCGTATGAGTATACGTTGCCCAGGGTGCACCACGTGGATGTAAGTCTATCGCACACCCTTGACCCAAAAATATATTTCCACGAACACAGGTTCAAGCACGAATACCTACTTCTCGTATCATTCGGATGCACCCCATTTCTAAATTTCATCTTTTCTCTCTACCTCCACTACTTCTAATCCCCATTCCATTGTTCACTATACAATCGAGTTCGGTTCAATCAATTCTAACTGTTCTCCGTTTGGGCGATGAATGTTCGCTATTATAAGTTGGCTACAGCCATCCTCATATTTAAATTGTGTTCTCAAAATAAAAGAAAACTTTTATAACAATCTACATTGCAAAAACTTTGAAAGAGGCTTATTTCAAAATTAGGGTTGATATTTCTAGAAAACAAACTTTATTGTCTGATATGTAAAAAAACATAGTTCCTTCAGAAACTTCAAAATTTAGAGGACGTCCAATTTCACGACAACTCGATAAAGATAATTTTAAGTAAATATATATTCAATTGAGTTCACTTGACATACAGTTAAAATGAAATAACAAAAATACGTCTCAGCTGTTGGCTGAATAAAAAGTTATCATTGCTCGGACACAGAAATTGCTACTAGTATAAGTAAAGAACAACAAGATACTACGTTAATGGGGGTAGGGGTGTGGAGGAATGTTTCCTGCGAGAGGCGACTTTCGAAACACGACAAATGGAGTTAGAGAGAACTTAGTGAAAATAAAGATGGGGAATTGGAAGAAAACCCATTGATCCTATTTTTTGTTCTTCCTTAATCATTTGGTCACTAATCACATGTTGACCTTTCTAAATTAAATCTGATTGATCTCAAGTGCTAATGTTGATTAAAGTGAATGAAGCATAATGTGCTCTATAGTCAAAAAATTGAAAACCGGAGGTCACTGATGAATTTTTAATGCATCGGCTGCAAGAGATTAAAATCCACATCTAGAACAATGGAACGTAGATGTTGAGAAACGATTTCTTGACTAGGGTTCAAGGTAGTCTTGTGCAATTAGAGCGCCTAAAAACATCCATATTTTATTAAATTTAAAATGGACACCATTCCCAACTAATCTCAAAAGTCGAAAAGATTTGGAAAAAAAGGCAAACCGTAAAAACGCACTATATTACAACTTACATAAACATAATATTGAAGCAATAAACTTGGTCAATCTTTTTATAGATTTAGCAGCGCACTTAATCTATGGTAGATCATTGACATTTCGTCTAATAGTAACAGCAGATCTCTGTGGGAAGTCATTATGCTTAAGTATCTTTCATTATGTAAACAGTGCAAGTAATTGGTCACGTGTATTTCAGTGAACAGAGTGCGAACGCTCTTGATTAATAAGATTGAATGCTGAGCTATAATTATGGCAAAGGACACAAAATACCACGAACTGCCTCAACCATCTCGTAGCAAGAAGTGTTCATAGAATTATTATTTTCTTCAACTTGGGCACCTACCACCCTACTCCCTCCCCCCTCCCCCACACCCTCTAGTTTAAATGTTACTGAGAATGTTTAGAAATAAAATCATGACAATTTGTGCAAATATGAGGCTAAATTATTCCATTGCAACATTACTACCATACAACGGACCCTTGCTTCCTTACAATCTAAATTAAATAATTTAACTTGTTTTCTTAAAATATGACTCTTGTTCTTAACTAATAGGATATTTGAAGAAGAGGAAAAATCAAACATTGCAGAGGTGGTGTTGGGTGTCAATTTCAGCAAAGGCTCAATTATCTTGTTGGTTAAATTCAGCAACCCAAACTGACAAAGTATTTGGGAATTTTGGTGCCCAAAACTTTGCTTTTATGAACAGGTTAATTTTTATAGTCTCCTCCTATTTATGCAATGCTCCGTAAAAATGTCAAATATTGACTTTGGAAAGTGCAAGTTAAATCACGAATAATATCTGTATTCATATTTCAATCCTTCCGTTATTGGCAGTGAAGCGGAAGAATTATTTAATGAGTATTTTTTTTCATATCCACCTACTTATTGTAGAGGCATATAGGATGAAGTAATATTAATAGATATATAAGAAGTGAATTAATTGGGTAAGTGCCTATGATTGGAGATGCCTTCGAAATTTCTTCATTGTTCAAATGGTAGGTGGCAAATAGTCCTTCATTTTGTAATTAGTGCTATTTTCGGTTTATCATTTGAGTTTCACGGCAATTATTCGTCCCCCCCAACTAAGAAAATCTCAATGAATTTCCAACGCCTTAATTAAAATCCATATTTTGGAAAGTAAACATGTTTTATTGCTGAAAAGAAATGCCTGTCAAAGGCTGTTGATGTTAGAAACAATTCCGATCCTCAGGTACAAATAACAATTTGTAGTTGGAATGTGCGATAGACTTACCTCTACGTGGTGCACTCTGGTCAACGTATATCCATATGGCAAAAAGAGTCTATTGACCGGCAGTTGACTTCTGATTTCAAACTACCATCACTTCACTGTATGCCATATTTGTCTACTTCCACAGTACTCATCTCACCTTTTTCTCTACCTTTGTGTCTGCCTCTTTAACATCTTTAAAACACTCTTCTGCCCCCCCCCTCCTCTCTCGACCTTTTTCACTTTAATGTTCCTTCCTCTCAGGGAAGCCTGATGTCAGCTGAAGGGCTAATGATAACTATCAAAACTAATGCTATTTGATATAAATAAATAATTCGTAGATATATTACACAGGTTATCAAATTATATACAGTTATCAAAAATTGTATGAGAACTACCAACCAAACTAAATACACCCAAATTAATTGTCAATTGTTACTTTTGTTAAATTCTGTGCTTCTTTCTTGTTTTATGGAATAAAACTTTCTTTAGTCTTAGTAACATCTCAAAAACTATAAATAATCGACTTTCTTCATTATGTTGATATAATCCCAACTCCTTAACTGACTCAAAAGTTATACGAAGGCGAACATTAAACAAGCCTTTAGCTTTGCTACAATTAAGATAACCAGAATTTTTTGGGATTTAAACATAATATTTATTCGGTAAGCTTAAAGTTTACAATTATTGAAAACTATGAATTGAAAATCTACGATTTGCTATATCCAAAGCGATAAAAACGGTGGTCAATAAAATATTTGTGGATTCCGTTACGGTGTGTAAATTTCATTCTCAGCCTGGAACGCGAATAAATTTGACACTTGCACTCCTGAAATCCTCTCACAATAAATAGCAAACGACTGTGTCCGTATTTTTCTATTCTTTACGCTCCCTCTATATCAATCAGTACTCCAATTGCTTGGCAATAAAAACTGCATTGCAGTCGAAAATAATTTCGACTCCTCTTAGTTAACAAAAGAACAGAAAAGTATTTCTACTTATATGAATCAAGTATGATAATATTTTGCATTTTAATTTAAATATGCTAAGCCAAATTTATTTCCAGTTATTGCTTGAAATATACTCTCTTTTACTTTCCACTGTGTTGCACACAACGTTGAAATTGCATTTATTTTATGAAATTTGAAGAATCTTTTCAATTGAAGGTCAATTTTCTGTCAAATTCACTTCCTTAGGGAAGTAGAGCAATCCGATTTGCTTGTCACAACTTAATAATTTACCTTAAACCCCGAACAATATCTAACTTCTTTCAGTTTGATGAAGTGAAAGGCTTTTTGATAGTATTAACGAATTTTAGCCACTGACTTTTGGGAAATACTTAAGTTCAAGCATGTAAATATACTTAATTGAACAAGTTAACATCACACCTCCCCCCACCACCACCAAATTAACCATTATAATTAAGGTGAAAGACATCATATGTATGATTGAATCTTGAGATCATCGGTAAAAGTTTGATTGGTTAAAAGTTTCAAGCTATTTGAAACGTCGAGTCACCACTTAATGATCCATTTATCTGCTCAGTCAAAACTGCACAGAGAGCCTTCCTAGAGAGGCAGAGATAGAAAACACACTCCAAGCGTACTTCATTTATTGCAAATGCAATAAATTTTAATTCCTTCAACTAAGCATCCCCCTTTCCTTCTTATTGAATATACTATTGTTGCAGCTCAACTCTACTTCTTCTGAATTGAGAAAGATATTTGCCCCTTGTAGCCTTTAACATCATTAATTTTATCAACTTTAGCCGGAAATAGGTCTGCAAATAAGGCTTGATTTTTTAAAGGACTAGAAGGGTTGAAATCCCATCTGCCAGAGTGTTGTCTTTAATACTGGCATCGTATTAGTTGAAGACACTTCAAGAGAAATTTTAAGCATAACATTTTATATTAAGTAGGCTGAAAGAAACGATTTCCTCAATTCTGTAGCCATGTTCGAATGGTAGATTTGATGTTATCTGAATTAATAAAAGAAATTTGAGATAATTAAACGACTTAGTGCTCATTCCCTATTTCTTAACGAACAATGCGAACTGATAGATAATCGATTTTAACTTATAATGAATTAACCAATTACACGATCAATTTACTTACTTCTTGCAACTTCAAAATTTCAAATCTCTTTCATTAAAATTTACTTAAATTTCAACAGTAGAAAAAATTTTAATTTTTAATATTTTAATTATGGATATAACGGACTTATATTGTGGTATTTCAGAGATAAGAAAATAATTAACAGCCCCAAATTTTCATAAAATTTCAGATAACTCTTGGCATCTCATGTGACACACTTTCGCTGGGTGATTATTTAAACAGAAAAAAGTTCTAATTATGGGCCAATGCTAAATGTCTATTTCAGTTAACTTGTAACCTATAATCATGAGAAAATTTAATGGTTGCCCTGGGTTTTATTGAGGTCACAATGACTTTTCAAACCGTCCATTAACACCTTGTCTAAACCCGTCAATAGTTATTAGCTCTTTTGCCGCTTAGTTAATCAAACTTACTTCCCTTTCGCTCAATTTGGGCTAAAAATGAAATTGGTTTTGGAAATAGAATTTTAGGGTTCCTTAAAATTGGCCAATTATTGTTTAATGTTTATCCCATCTTTGATTCGTGTATTATCATAAAATCTAATTATGTATATCGATTTCTACTTGCTAAATTTCACACACATGCAATTTACATATTTTTGAACAAAAGCCCTTTCAAAATTGTCTATAAAAATTTACATGTCTTTTGATAGTGAATTTGAAGACATTTCAAGCAAATGATTTAAACCCTCCAAAGCCGTAATTTTGCAAAAGTTTCCTTCAGACTAATTATCGTTGACAGAAAAGATACAATCGGTTTAATCTTGAGTCGATTGCCTAACCGCCTATTAAGACATCAACTGATCCCCAAAGCGAATAGAAATAAAACACGGACTGATGCATTAAAAATTAAAATCCACTCAGTTTTTGCTTTTTTTATTGTGGGCACAATAGTGTTTCATTATCTCAGCTTTCTTTGAAGCCTCATTATGCCTGGAATAAAAATTGTTGCAAACTGACTGAAAATATTATCAGGTGAGGTATTACTCCAGGTTATTTTACAATATGTAAACCTAAAAATTCTAATTATGTGGAGTGACACAATAGTTTTGTAATGTGTGAGTAGGAAAATACCTATTTTATCTGCTTCACAACCCACAAGCATTTGAATTATCCATATTATTCACCCTATAACGTACTGCTGTCACCTAGTGTAAATGTCAGCACTTGACCCTAAAATGCCTGCTCAAACTTGCTTTTCTAGTCCATTATGGTCACTCTCTTTCACAAATACTAAAAGAACAACAAAAATTTAAATTGAAGCGAATCCAAGATAATGATTTCATGGCAGCTTGAAGAAGCTAAATCGTAACAAATGTTTAGGTCATTATCAAACTGCAAGCTCAAAAATGCATACATCAAAGTCACTAAATGGGTTACATTTGTCATAACACATTCTTCGAAAAGTCATTTCGAATTTTGCAAGAAACTCTTTTTGCTATTGTTCAAAAGTTAAGCATAGTGATGATTAGACACAACCTATCAAGAAAATGAGTTGGATAAGTTAAAGCATTAAGTTACTCAATATCACTAAACACTTTGATAACAGTTTATTGCGAAATTATATGCAAAAAACTCTTTCTGACTGCAGTGTGAAATATTTATTTATATCAAATGGCAGGCGTTTTGATGGTTATCATTAGCCCTTCAGTTGACTTCAGGCTTCACAGAGGGGAAGGTACATCAAAGTGAAAAAAGTCGAGAGAGGGTGGGGGCAGAAGAGTGTTTCAAAGATGTTAAAGAGACAGACACAAAGGTAGAAAAAAAGTTGAGGTGAGTACTGTGGAAGTTGTGGAATAAAACGTACAGTGGGTTGATGGTAGTTCGAAATCAGAAGTCAACTGCCGGTTAAAAGACTTTTTTACCGAATGCGTTTACGTTGCCCAGGGTACGCCACGTGGAGGTAAGTCTATCGCACACCCTGCAATATGAAATATAGAAGTCCTCCAAGTAGAATTATGGTGTGAGGCTTGGCGAAAAAGGAATACATTCGAGCTCTTAAACAGTGAAGACTTATAAGTCTTTCAATAAAACAGCAGGATCCCAGTTTCCTGATCTGTGTTAAATAGGAAATGAAACACCACACTGACCAAATTATATCTCCTTGAGACATATTTTCATTTAATTCCGTTTAACTTAAAGCATCCGTTACCTCCCTTCAACGGAAGAAAACCAGGTTTAAAAATCTCGGAAAAGATCCAGTATAGAAATTGGTTTGCAACAAAATATATTCTCCATGTACTGCTTTTAAAAAAATCTTTGAAATTTGTCGATAGTGCTGTAATAATTACAGCAAAATTAATCTCCATGTACACCTATTATTGTCAAATAGAATTGCTATTCAAAATCAATAATATTAACTTACAAAAGATAAAAATTCTTTCCCCTTAAATAAACTTCTATAATACACGTAAGCATGCATTTTTTAGAAAATTAAAGAGTTAATTTGTGATCGATATGCTATTTCTGCAGAAAAGGGATAGTTCAAAGTTACAAAAAATAAGAAATATAATTCGATGAACAAGAGTATAATATGTTTAGTTTAATTTTAAAAAAATGATATTTGTAGAAAGTATCAATGAACTAAACCTTAGTTAATATCTGCGTCTGTTTAAATGGCGACCACAAGCTCTCCTTAGATTAATCTCACCGTGTTAAGTCATTTTTGGAAAAAAAATATGTTAGGCCACGGGGTGTGCGATAGACTTATCTCCACGTGGTATACTCTGGGTAACGTATACTCATACGGCATAAAAGTCTATAAACCGGCAGTTGACTTCTAACTTCAAGCTACCATCACCCCATTGTATGTCATATTCGACTACTTTCACAGTACTCACCTTACCTTTTCTCTGCCTTTGTGTCTGTCCCTTTTACATCTTTGAAACACTCTTCTTTTCCCCTCTTGACCTTTTCACTTTGATGTTCCTCCTCCTATCGAAACGCCTGCCATTTGATATAAATAAATGTTAAGCCACTATTGATTAGAGCAATGCAATGCTAACATTTAATGTAGGGTGAAACGAATTCTGTCTCGATTTGCCAAAAAGCCCTCTACTTCCTCAATGTCATTGTGTCTGCTATTTT
>UZAE01001327.1:0-13855 GCA_900617975.1 Rodentolepis nana
ACTTGATCGGGACGGGGTTTTGCAACTTGCCATAAATAGCGAAAATGTTCACAAATTTAAATAAAGTGTGAAGAAAACGACGTGTGTTTGTTACGAAACGTGGAGGTGTTACAGAGCAGGAAAGGTGGAAAACGTTGTTGCATCGGTGGAGAGGAAAAGGAGGGAGAATGAGAAGTGCTTGGGAAATAGAAATGGAGAAGTAAGCGATAATAGGTGGAAGTCACCACGCGCCCTCCGGGCCACCCTACGCACGCCATTCACGGGCGCGATCCTGCTACTGCACCACGTGGGGGCTTTTGGCTGCTGAGTTTCCCCCCTGACCCATTACACCCCTCCTTAGGCAACCTGGAGACCACTACCTTCCGACAGGATCCCCATATCGACGCCGCGCTTAGCACGGACGCCCGATCCACATGCGCGCACGCAGGTTGGAGCTCCCAGCGACGGCAGTTTCAACCACCCGGCCTCCAAGTTGCTGGATTACAGGCGCACGCCGCTACGCCCAGCCGTTCAGCGATGTCAGCTCTTTTGCACTTACACGCTCCTCTCGCAACTCTTCTCACTCTCAGCCTCAACAGACGTGTACTTATGATGATCAAAATATTACTAGCACCTAAAACTGGCTGAACTAATGGAGTCAATGTGTATTTTCATTTCGTTGACCGTTATACGCGACCTCCCCTCAATGATCTCTATTCACACCTATTTGTTCACATCGACCTCCAAATCCAACTCAACCATTTGCTCGGCAAGTCAGGATGGATGCATTTCTCTTAATATGTCGTTCATTCATCGAAACGGAGTGCACAATTAGGCTAGTTATCACTGTATATGTGGAAGGTCTTTCTGTAGTGATTTTATATTTATAGCAAATGGCAGGCGTTTTGATAGTTATCATTAGCCCTTTAGTTGACTTCAGGGATCACAGAGGGGAAAAAAGTCGAGGGGGAGGTGGAACAGAGGAGCGTTTCAAAGATGAAAATGAGATACAAAGATAGGAAAAAGGTGAGTACTGTGGAAGTCGGCGAATATGACATACAGTGGTGTGATGGTAGTTTAAAGTCAGAAATCAACTGCCGATTAATAGACTTTTTGCCATATGAGTATACGTTGCCCAGGGTGCACCACGTGGAGGTAAGTCTATCACACACCCCCTGTAGTGATTGTTTGGTCCATTACCAACACTTCATTGATTTCTCCAATTCGAGCAAACAATCCCACCTTCCGTTTCAGGTCCCTAGTCTACTTTTAGTGAGCTTCTACCTATCACAAGGGATAAAAGATTTAGTCCGATGTACACTTTTCCGTACACGGCATTGGAGCTACTTAGCGATTTTCCTTTGTTTAACTTCATTGAATTGTAAAATACATTCTCATTACCAATAGCCACTTCTCAGTTCCCTCATCATCTTCTTCGAAAGGCAGTTGGATGACAGCGTATTATCTATTTTGGGGAGCCGTTAGAAATTTCAATTCGAGTTTGTATAAAAGTTGGTATCTCTGGGAAACGCAAAATATCAACCACTGAAACCAACAGCACACGCTATTTGTGGTTGTTATAGAGCGGAATATTCGCAAAATTCTTCCAGAACCGCGTCCAAAAGTCTTAACGCACAGCAAGCTCCAGAACGGCCTATATATAGGAATGAAGACATCACGCAAACACCCTAACTTCGTTATTTGCAAATGGAAGCTTTTTTTACGGCCGTTGGAGCCAGTTTGTAAAATGTGGATTTATGGTTCACTCTTTGAGAGGGAGTTTCGACGACAGGAATCGGTGCTCGGATGTTATCCCTAAGACTTTACCGGCATGTTTAATACTCCTAGGAAAATTCTAACCCCCCCCCCCTCCCTCCAAACTTCTAACAATTAGTTAAAAATCCACGTGTTGACCAGCAAGCGCCCATTATAATTCCCCCCCCCCAATTAGCATCTCCCCCATTTCTTATTAAACTTACGACCTATCCAAACCTACTCCCTTCTTGATTCTTTTAAATCCACTTTTGAGGAGCTTAGTCCTATCCTATTACTAAATGCGCAATAACAGGCAAATCAAGTACTCAAATACCTTAGAGGAACTATATGTACCAGGTACAAAGGCCGACGCTGTGAAAAAATGAACTAACAACCTTGGAAAAATGGGTATTTCCAACGGCAGTAGCAAGATGACGTTGATCAGAGAGCAGACAACTACTAATCGTCAATGACACCAAAAGTGAATTCACGCAACAACAGTACTTTAACGAACATCGCTCATCTATAAGTCTAGCAAACAGCGTCGTTATAGCACAATTCGACAAATTACAACGAGCCTGATTCCACCACTTCACGTTTTTTATCAAAACCCAGCTACCAGCACACAGAATAAAAGAGCAAGTTTAGAAAAAGGGAACCAGGACTAGAGTCTGCGTTTAAATATCAGTGTTGCTAAGTACACAAAGCCTTATAAACTGTAATATTTCAAAAGGATCCAATGAGAGAGGCCTTCAGAAAAGTGATAAGTTCCGACAGAGTGGATGAGCCAACACATGCGCTAAAAACACAGGTACATTGAGGAGAGGGAGGAGGAGGAGAAGCAAGAGCATGGTGGAGCGATTGAACGCGGAGAAACGCATTTCCTTTCAGAAAGTTGGCTGCTTATACTGTGGTAATATTCGCATAAGAACTTCCTTATCCGAGGCAGAAATACGATCTGGATAGACAATATCAAATTCCACAATTATATCACCCCTTCTATTGGGCTCTTTTGAGTAGGGCAGACCTTGACCACTTATTCTTCTAGTAGTGCCCGGCTTGATAACACAATCATCCACCCTAAGAGGAACTGTACGTCCATCAATAGTAGGTATCTGGATATTTACACCACAAAGAGCATCTCGAAGGGCAATTTTAGCTATGTAACGCACGTCGGCGCCTTCCCGTTTGAAGTACTTGTGAGTACGGTCCTTAACAGTGAAGATGATATCTGCGGGGATTGTATTAGCACGTTCGTCTCCCTCACGTGGAAAAGTGATACGAGTGCCAGATTTCCAGCCCTTACGAACGTCAATTGTAAGAACCTTCTCTTCTGTACTTCCATCGAGTTTATGACGAGTGATACGCATCTTCTTGGTAGTTCCATGGAGCACGTCTTCCAAAGAGACACTGAGATCATGGTGAATAGGGGGATCCTGAACTTTGCGGGCTCGGGATACACCTCCTCCAGCACCTCCTGAACTCATGAACATCCCCTTAAGTACCAAAAATCAATTAGTTAATTACTACCATGGCTTTAAATGATCATTTCAAAATGACGGGTGAAAAGTTAGACATCTGACAATTTTAGCCTTATTAAACAGTAAATATCAAATAGTTAAAACATTCTAGTACGTCCGTGCGTGCAGCCACCTCCTAGTTAATCAGCGATCAAGTTTACGCATTATCAGGTAATGTTTAATATATTTAATAGGTATGCACGTTGGCTAACAGTCAAACATCTTTAAGTCAGAGGAAAATTATATTCCTTACTTTCACGACAGCAAGATTAAATCAGTTAAGCGACGTGAACCCTTAAAAGAATACTCACCAGTTCATTATTAAGTATTGGTATCTTCCTTAAAAGATAAATTTATGAGATGAAAAATGTATAATTTTCACGTTCTTTTAAATTTCTCAATCTACCATTGTTCATTCAAAAGACTTTTCAAATCCCCGCGATGCTCGTAAAACTGTCATAGTTCAAGACAACCCAAATATCCACAGCTGAGCGAGAACAAAAGACAGTTGAACATTTGCGACCAACAGCATTTCTGGGAAGAATGAAGTAGTACCCAACTTAAAGACAGTTTGATTGACAATCCTGAAGGCTATTCTACATCTAAAAAATCGCTGTGTGCAACCATGAATCTTAGCAAAACTAAAATATTCAGTAGTATATAACATAACCTATCAAAACATTGCCATAGCAAATGCCTCTAAATCAGTTAGTGTCATTGATTTCCTGGCTCTTGAGCCTATATCTTGATCACGCAAAGGAAAAAAAATTCGATGCCCCTGTGAAGTATCAATTCAAATGTTCCCAATACTCTCATCCCAACTGCTTCTTCATAACCTGTAGAACCGCATCCACAAATCGCTCTATGCTGTAAATCTCTACTTAATCACATCCTAAATCGTCCCTTACTCAATCCTCCCCAACACTCGCTAATCATCACCGTAGTTTATTTAGAGCACTTAAGTAAACACAACTCTATAAGGAACCACTGTTTGCCGAATTATAGCCTTAAATGCTATCATTTGGTTCCAGTCCATTAGTTCAAATAAGGTGTTAAATCAACCGCTACAAGAGCACTATATTCAGAGCCAACAGTAAATCGTAACTAATGGTAATGGGAACTTCAGATGTTATCAGATTAAAATATATGATGACATCATATTATTCATCACGGAAGTGATAAATAAAAAAAACATGAACGTCTGTATCAGGACTTAGAAGTAAAATAAAATGAAATAGAGCAAACAATAATAAGCATGACATCAGGTCAATCCTGTGCAAAGATTCTAATGCAACAGAGAACTCTGCAGAAGAACTAGGAACACCAAAACGTTAGAAATACGATTTTCATAATTGAAAGGACAATATGGGGAAAATCATACGTAAAAGTGGTTCGAGTTTAATACAAATGATTAGAAATTAAGATAGGTTCAGAACTTATGATGAGTAAAGATCAAGTCTCAAATAAATAAAAGCCAATCAAAATGCTGAAAGGGCAAGATTTCGAACAGAATTAGAATCCGTACACTAATATCAAATGGCGAGTACCAAAAGGAGACCAAGTAACATAAGGGTATTCGTCTACAGCCAGCTGTTTAAGTAACGAATAAATACCATAATGGAAAATTAATTTGAAGATAATGAAGAGGTAAACCTATATCATAATTGTCCATTCAAAGAACAAAATTCGCAGTTTTATGTCAGCACGAGAAGCTGGAACTCCCTCAATAACACATTGAAACGTTGATTTAAAAGTCAATTATTTTGCTTCTAAAAGTTTACGGACAAATGAACGAAAATTTTATAGAGAACAGGGCCCAAAATGAAGGACAATAAGTGCAGTTCAGCAAAATATTCAAAAAAATAAAAAACTGATTAGAATACTAGATTCATATATCTAAACAATTAAATGTATATAATACAGGTAAAGAAATTTTCTCAATAGTTAAATAAAACTGCACATTTAAAGCCAATATCAATCTCTAGTGCTAAATTTTATGCATTGTAGAGAGAAATCTTAAGTGACGAAAACAATTAACATCATAAGCGCCGCAGAACTCGTGGTGAAACAAAGAGAAGTATATGCGAAAAAATCGATTTTACAACGAAAATCCCTGAGTAAAATTAATTGTGATAGAGCAAGCCAAAAAATGTTGCATATGCTAATAAGTGCTTAAAATATAATATAGATACAAAATATGAAAATGTAAAAAATATAGTCCGAAAAGAAAATCTTACACCGAAAGGCATCCGACCAAACATATCACCGTCTACATCCATGTACTCTGCACCCCTTCCACCACCACTATTACCACCGAAATTCATGAAGATATTGAAGGGGTCATCTGTGCCGAAGAATGTTCTGAATGTTTCACGGGGGTCGCCACTGAATGTGTAGGTAGTTGTACCGGGACGACCACTTGGGCCACCAATACCACCTTTAAGTCCCTCTTCACCATACGTATCGTAGATCTCTTTCTTCTTGGGATCACTCAGGACTTCATATGCCTCGGCAACCTGCTTAAACTTTTCCTCAGCATTTGGTGATTTGTTTTTGTCGGGGTGATATTTGAGAGCCATCTTTCGATAGGCTTTTTTGATATCATCCTCACTCGCACCTTTACTGATTCCTAATACTTTGTAATAATCAATTCCCATCTTTTCTTGAAAGTTTTAAGAAAATACAGAAGCAAATTAAAGAGAAATTACTAGAACCTTCTAGTAAAACTTTCTATTGGTCAACTTCTCCACTTTTCATTGGATAAAATATTCCAAACTGGATGCATTATAAGAATAATAAAGTGTATGTCTTGAAGCAGTTAAAATAACTTTAAATTTTTGAAAAATATCCTTTGATCAAAGGAATATTTGTATTATATCTTTAAACACTAAAGATTTCAACTTTTTCTACTCATTTAAAAAAACTAATTTTTTTGATTTAAAATTTGAAATACGATGATAATTTATGCAAAATATATTATCAATAAATGCAATTATATTTATTTCAAGAGGATTAATATATAAGCAAAAGCAGTTTTGATTTTATTTGTATATTCTCCAAACATAATTTCGCAAAATAGTAGCTTCACTATTATTATATTTATTTGCAATCTGCAGTTCTAGTAAGTCTAGTGACTGCATATATAACCTGCAATAGCACAAAACATTGTTTGGCTACAATGGAGCTACGCTTGTATGCTAAGTTTATATAAAATACTTTCGTTATTGACCACACATGATTGCTTAAGGTCCCCACAACATTAGGAATTGATATGCTGATTTTAGTTCTCTCTGATCGACTAGTCAAGGCGAAGTTTACATAGCTTTTAAAAGATAATTTGAATTACTTTCATATTGCATGCCACAATCTTAACAATTCTCTAGGTCTAAGTGGACAATAAAATTATTTTGATGAGTCATTAAAAACTTCACATAAAAAAGTTAATAACATCAAAATTGCTCATACATAATCATGATAATTTTTGCGTTTGATTGTGAACACAATCATAACTCTACTGTATACTCGATAAGAGAAATTTCATAAAATACTTAATGCTTAAAAGTTAAAAATAAATTTTGATATGTATTTTGGTTGAAATTTTGGCTATACCCTCCAGAGTAGATCAGGCCGTATTTGTTTAGATATTTCATTTGGTATTAGTGATTGTGAACTTTACGGTGCATCCGCCATGTCTTCACTTTCTTACTCCCAACTTATGGTACGCTTCATTCAATGTTGGATAATTGCGTGTTTATTTAATATTATCGCTTGAAATACGTAAACATTGATTTTAATGTTAATATGGTGGTCATGCTCTCTAAACTTATTTTGTGTTCCTTTTTTAGTCTAGCAAGAGAAAGGTGAGCTGCTTCGTACTAACACTATATATTGTTCTATATATGTTATTTTTATTATTATCCCTAAAATAGCGTGGTGCTGATGCAGAAACTGTAAGCTCTAACGGAGAAGAGCATGCATCGGCAATGGATATTGATATAAATGATAGTAAAAAGTCAAGGCTAGATCAACAGGAGTCGTCTCCTCCATCTTGTGTCATCCATATTCGAGGTCTTCCTGTGGATGCAACCGAAATGGACGTAACTCTACTCCCCATCCCTTTCGGCTACCAAAAAAATATGGTTCTGTCGAAGCGAAACAGTCAAGCTTTAATTGAAATGGAGTCACTCGATAGTGCAGTCACTATGGTCAATTACTACAAGCAGTATCCGGCTGGCTTACATGGTCGTCAGTTGGTACTCCAATACTCAAAGCATTCTCATTTGGAGTTGAAAGCTGAAAACACAATGATGACCCAAGCCATTATTCGTGCTAACCAGGTTGTTCAACAAGATCTCCCTGGAGTTAATACGGGAACTCCAAATACTGTTCTTCGAATCCTCATTGAAGATATCATGGATCAGCAAATTAATCATATAATTATTTACAAGGTATTTTCGCTTTTTTGCCTTATCCGTCTTATTATTCGTATTGTAGATCTTTCATAGGTTTGGGAAGATTTTGCGCGTTATTATTTTTCTAAAACACGATCATTATCAAGGATTTATCGAATTTGAGAACCATATCCAGGCGTTTGTTGCCATGTTGGTATGTTAGTGCGTTTTCGGTGACTATTGTTCTTTCCTCAGCATTTAAATCGCCAAAATATTTATACGGGTTGTTGCACCCTAACGGTTGAATTTTCTAAAAATCGTGGTCCATTGGAGATACGTCAGGAGAGTCAAAAGTGTCGTGACTACGTTCTCAATCCTTTAACTGAGGAAGAACAGATGAATCTTCGTCGCTTACCTGCTGCAGGAATGTCCCATGGTAATGGTGGGAGCCATAGTGGTCATGGTGGTCATTCTGCCTTTGCACCGAATTCTGTTGTTGCTGCAGCAATGTCTCAATTTGCTAATGTTACAGGTAGTCCAACTGTCCTGCATCCTCATCAACAAACACCCACCGCTATGGCTTCTCCGTGGATGGGCGCGGTATCAAATAACAACGCCTGTAGAATGAATGATATGACGTCGCAGATTATGGCTGTCGCGCAGAGTGCAGGCATCCAACTCACTCCAGCCGCGGCTGCTGCTACTGCTAGTTTCATGTCACTCTCTGCTCAAGTAATTACTGCCCGTATTTATTTTTTTTTCCAAATCTGATGAGCTAATTGTGATATTTTATGTCTACTTAAATTACACTTTGCTGGGGTTAGTTTTTCTGCAAAACCGTTAAATCGACGTTAAAGAAGTCAATGACCCATGATGGATGTTGCAAATTTCATATATTTCATGGGCTCCTATTGATGAGATTGAGTACGTATCTGGCCACCGTAATATTTTTTACGATTTAGCTAGCAATGTCTTAACTTATGAATTGCTATAGTTTCTTCAGTATTTTACAATTTGCTCGAAATTCGCTCGGTTTTCTGCTTATTTTCAGTGAAACTCGTAACCACTGCTAATTGTTATTAGTAAGAGCAGTTTATAAGGTTCCAGAGTGCATATTGAAGTTATTTTGTAATCGTTATTCTGATCTTATTTGCATAGACGGCTACCCGTCGAATGACGACACTACCGTCATGTGTGCCTATTAGTATGATGCATCTAAATAACAAAAAACGGAAGATGATTTTTATCAGTACTTTTATTAGTTCCATGAATGGGAATATTGCAAATGCTTTAAATTTATTGTATAACCTTCCTTGCCTGAGCGTTCAATGGTAGTGTGATTCATTGGGTTTTTTGTAGGTTTTAAGCGTTATCTTTACTAATAGCGAATGATTTTATTTTAGCACCTCCTATATATATATAATTTCTTTTATCGTATGATCCATTATTTTTCCTCTTTCTAGGGTGGAGGGTTTCCCAATGCGGCAGGGGGTCCGGCAATTAATCCTACTTTGGCTAACCTTTTGACCTTTTCTGCACTTTCTGGTGGTGGTGCTACTGCTAATCAAGGCAATGCAGGTTCCGGTTCACGTAGTGGTGGTGGAGGAAGTGCTGGCAACGGGTCCTACTCCGGCACTGGTTCTCTCCAAAAAATCAATGCAGCTCAAGTTGCTGCTGCGGCTGCTCAATCTTCATCTCTGGGTTTACGTTTGCCTATCAACAATAATGGGAGTACTGTCCTCATCGTCTCTAATCTCAATGAAGAGGTATGCAATTAATACTGTCTATTAGATTAGATACTTACAATCTGTTACTGCTAATAAGTAGTAGTATCTCTTCTGCTGCTGCTTTCACTCTGTATTCTTGCAGAGATCGCTTGTCTCCACTTACTTCTCTTTTCTATTTTTTTCTCCTTCTCACTTCACAATCATCATCTGCGTTCTCGTCTTCGTGGCTGTCGTGGTGGCGCGACATTGCATTGTCTCTCTTCTCTACCTCTTGTCATTTATCCTCCTCCTACACACCTTATCCTACATTTCTGAAAAAAAACTTAATTCAGCGAGTGTATCCGGATGCCTTATTTACCTTGTTTGGTAAGCCATCAATCTGCCTATCTATCTCTCTTGCCACTTTTTGTGTCCGGGTTGTTTTATTTTGAAAGTGCGTGTTTCTCCCTCCCTTTTCGCTCCCATTTTTTACTTGTTTCTCATTCTGACTTGTTAAACTTAGCTTTTTAGTCGTAGCGATGTTGGGTTTTCCTTCCCTTTTTTTATCAATGCAAATTAAATTTTATTTCGACCCCGCTAGGCGTCTACGGCGATGTTATGCGCGTAAAAATCATGTTTAACAAGAAGGATACCGCTCTGATTCAATTCAATGACCCCCAACAGACTGTTCTAGGTAAGTGATCTTAGAGTATTTCCAATGGAAATTCTCGTTACTCGAGCCTAACGCTTTAATTCACTTCAGCCATGCAGTTCCTGAATCAAAAGATGCTCTGGGGGCAGCCTATGAAGATTGCAATTTCACGTCATAACTACGTACAATTGCCAAAAGAAGATAAGGATAATCATTTGACAAAGGACTACTCCAGTAGTCTACTTCACAGATTTAGAAAACCTAATTCAAAGAATTACCAAAATATCTATCCACCAAGCAACGTTCTCCATCTTAGCAATATTCCCCCGAGTGTTACTGAAGATGATGTCCGAACCCTCTTCCGTTCGAAGGGCTTCGAAGTTGTGGGATTCCGTTTTATGCAGTAAGTTGACTAACTTCATTTTAAATGAGTTTACAATTAGTAGTTTTGTGGAAGTCGAGCAGTGTTACGATCCCTGGTATTTCCCATATTAGATTCCATCAAAAGTATCCCGAACAGATGTAAGTTTCTGTGTGCTTTGAGCTTATTGTTAGTACAATCAGACACATTTGAGCAGCACTGCCTTATTGAATTAGATTAACACCTCGCTGGTGCGCTTGCTGTAAAATATAGGTAGCTCGTAGATCTCTGTTATTACAATTAAATACACATCTGAAGTTTATAAGAAACATCTTAACGTAGTTTGTGTTTAAACTTTAGGAAAGATAACAAGATGGCTCTTGTGCAGTTGGAAAGCGTTGAGGGAGCAATGGAAGCACTTATTGTAAGTCTGTCCAAACTTCGCTCTCATCCCGCTCTTTTCGTTTATCTACTTTCTTATTATCTGATGTCAATTTTAGGCTCTTCACAACACCCAACTGAGTGAGAATTCGCACCTACGTATCAGCTTTAGTAAATCCGCCCTATAGCCTGTGCTCTAAGTGTGCGTTTCTTGTCGCATGGGAGTTTCTCACTTTCTGATGGTTTTTAGCCATTTATTGAAAACTTATTAATTATTCAATTGAATATATTTTGAATTTTCAAAACTTTGTACTACGAGGCTTCGAGTTCTATAACAAAAGTGCATGCAATGCGGGCGTGTACATAGGATGGGGTTGGGGTTAATCCAAGTTCTTTCTTTTAAAACCGGAATGAAGGGCATCGTAGATTTTCTCTGCTTTTACACTGCCTATTCCTGGGCAGCTTTCAAGGGTCTTTCTGTCCGCTTTTGTGATATTTGAAATAGTCTGTAATTGAAGGAGATAATAGGTAAAAAAGTGGCTTAAATGTTTTTGCTTTCTAAACACATTGTAAATCAAGACACTGAATTTCATTAATGAAAATGCCAGTAGGAACATTGAGCAAGTTTGTAGTTAGCAAATAGGAGAAGTAGACAGAATTAATGAGTTATGAATGGGCTAGTGCAATTAAAGTACCCATGGTTGCATTGTGGTGTAGAGTCCGACAGTTAACCATGCACCAAATAGTGATTTCAAACGGTATGTAATCGGTTGGAATTCTACTCTCGAGTTAAATATTTATTCTAGCAAGCTAAAGTATCAACAAGTTAGAAAGCTGGGAGCTTGGTAACTCATTTCAATTCAGATGGTTGAATCAAACAATTTGGCCATTAGCTTTCAAATACAGTGACCAAATTTAGAAGATTTCGGACGAATCATTTGTTCGAAGAGCAGTTGGCTGTTGGTATGAGTTGCCAATGATGGGAATTTACTCCGAGCAAGTTGCGGTGAGAAGCAACAATCAAACGAGCGATTTAATAGCATTTGCACTTTTTGAAAATTTTTATACTGATATTTCGATGAATTACATTAATTGAATTAAAAATACGGACTGGAGGACTCGGCAGCACTTTCTTTTCTGAAGATTTTTTCATCTGAAATTTGGTTATGGAGGTCCTAAAGCGTTCCTAATAAAACCAGTGAATACTAAAAATGAGGACTACATAATTTTAGTCAGTCAGATACGGAGTTTAATTAGGTCAATTCAATTTATGAAAAACGAATAGGTGTATAGATCGAAAAATTTGAAGTCGCCTTAATAGGAGTTGGGATTATGTTAGTCGTCTACGCACAACCGCTTTGGGCAAAACAAATGCAAACGTCAAATTGGTACCAAGCCAAATCAGGCCACTGATTGTGCACAGAGTGGAACTGCTAAAACTCAGTGAAAACATGTTGACAACACTTATGACGTAGGTGGCCCAAAAAGGTGACAACAATCGATCGCAATACTTTATGATGAAAAAATTGGCAGATGACCAGTGATATGACATTCTCCAGTTAAATGCTTCCCATAATGAAGCTGAAAAAAACAAACGCCGAATACCACATCGAATGGGCTGAATTTTTTTTAAATAGTGTGTGGCCAAAAGTGGGAGATATTTTCACACCACGGCTTATTTTCACGATTCCGGGCCTTCATTTGTTCTGACACAAGGTTACACAGTTTATCTCAAAAACAAGTTACCGAGGTTTCCCGAAAGTCCGCCCATTCGAATAAGCGGCTACTTGGGGATAAAAGATAACACGCAGTCTTAGAGATTTTCACTATTTGGAAATGAAGCTTGACTCGTCCCATACGGGATGAGTCATTCCGAATGCACAATACGCACAATACAGTATATATATATATATATATATATATATATATCTCCACATACATTTATCTTAGGAGAAATACTTTACTTCTGTATTATAGACCATGGGCGCTTATTCAAATGGGCGAGTTATTTGATTCCATGAAATTGAATTTCCGGATTTTTTGGAAAATGCCAGTACTATTGGTCAGTACCAATGTATGTAGAATTAAGATGTTGCAAGAGTTCAAAAGATAGTTGAAAGTGTGTTTTTAGTCAAGAAAAAAATGAACAAAGATGAGTTTACTGCAAGGAAGTTTCGATGGCTCACAAGACACTTTAACAGTACATAAACATATGGTAAAGGCTTAAAATAGACAACCTTAAAATGGTTGGAATGATAGTTAGACATTCCAATCACTCCTGTAATAATAAATGGATCTAAATTCTGGAAACAGCAAATTGCTCATTTCTATTCCATCAACTTTAGTCAGCACAAACAGCAGTCGATGTTTTTAACGACCTTGAGGAATGTTGCTCGCTGAGTCATGCGGCCACCTCTTTGCTCTTATGACCACCTTACAATTTTTGCAACCTACTAGATGCGGACTATTTCTTTGCCTTCTTTCTATCCTGTCTGCAATATTTATTTATATCAAATGGCAGGCGTTTTGATAGTTATCATTAGCCCTTTAGTTGACTTCAGGCTTCACAGAGTGGAAGGAACATCAAAGTGAAAGAAAGTCGAGAGGATGAGGGGGGGGGGGAACAGAAGAGCGAGTTAAAGATGTAAAAGAGACAGACAGATACAAAGGTGGAAAAAGGTGAGGTGAGTACTGTGGAAGTAGTCGAATATGACATACAGTGGGGTGATGGTAGTTTGAAGTGAGAAGTCAACTGCCAGGTAATAGACTTTTTTCCCGTATGAGTATACGTTGCCCAGGGTGCACCACGTGGAGGTAAGTCTATCACACACCCCCCCCCTGTCTGCAATATAGATTGGAGGAAAATGGAAGGGTATTAAATTTGCAAACTTGTGAACTATCTGGGCTAAAGTTAAATAGTCAAATACCAGAGTTGATGGTATAACGCGCTTCTGTTTAGTGTTTCACCATAAGCAGCAACAAGTATTTATCGATTAAACAGGAAATCTAAACATGAATTATAACGTTACCCCATATTGGCACATGAGTTTACTGCGTATATTTGATTTAACACACCTGTATATGATTTATGCGTTTTGTCCCACACTGCT
>UZAE01001328.1:0-13854 GCA_900617975.1 Rodentolepis nana
GTAAGATGCCTCGAAAACGATGGTCACTCAGAGGCCACTTGAAGTTAGGTTTATTATTATTATATCAAATGGCAGGCGCTTTGATGGTGTTCATAAACCTTTTAGTTGACTTCAGGCTTCACAGAGGGAGGGAACAGAAGAGTGTTACGAAGATGTAAAAGGGACAGACACAAAGGCAGAGAAAAGGTAAGATGAGTACTGTGAAAGCGGTCAAATATGACATACAGTGGGGTGATGGTAGTTTGAAGTCAGAAGTCAACCGCCAGGTAATAGACTTTTTTGCTGTATGAGTATACGTTGCCCAGGCTGCACCATGTGGAGGTTAGTCTATCACACACCCCGAAGTTAGGTTTATTAATAACGGTTAAATAAGGTTTGTGCGTATTGGCAGACTCGGGACTAATGGGATTCAGTCTTGTTTCAAACAGGCTCATTAATTTATGAAAATACAATTCGATTCTCGTTTAGTGTAGAAGTATGACTTCTTGATGGCAGTATTGTGACATCTTATCACCATTAGATAATCATTAAATACGGTGTAGCGCAATGATTACTGCAAATCAGCTAATATTTGACTTCTTCGTTCTTGGAAATATATGGTGCAAAGCAATGACTTTGAAAATGCATTTGCGTTTTGAATTAAAACTGTAAGATTACCGAATATTTGCTGATAGGCCGTGGTTATACCATTAATTTTGGATAAATATGAGTGATGCGAGTGATTTAATAACATTCAGTCGTAATTTCAGGTAGAACATAAGGGCAAGTGTGGTTAACGGAAATAGACTTTAAATTTCTATGGCTGTGCCACAAAGCCGATGAACATACCTCCACTCTCTAAAGTCCTTACTTTGCCATGGGTTGAGTATTTGTTACAGAGTTAGTCTATTTCATCAATTATTGCAATTATTATTAATATCAATATGAAGTGCACTATAATCTTGTCACTTTGATAGTTGATCGGGGGCATGTCAACGGTTCTTCGGAGGGTCTCTTCCCAAAAACAAAGAAGACTACTATTCCTACTAAGGTCCTTTTAGCATAACTTGGAGCGACCATTGTTACATCTTGCCTCTCTTTCTAACAAGTTTAGTTCTACAGTGTCGGTAGTATTCAGATCATAAACAGTGCTTTCGAAGTCTCACCACCTAATGTTTTATGAAGTGTAATACTTTTAATGGCAATTGCTTCAAGTATATTCTTTCTTCTCAACGATTAAGCTAATATATCCAAATCGGTATTTGCGGTTGCAGTCAAACAAATCTCTCTTACTATGTTGCTCTCGATAATTTGGAAGGCTAAACTTCACTTTATAATTGACTGAAGTATTTTTTAAACAGTGAATCTACTGATGACAAATTAAGTAGTGCAAACAATAGATCAATATTTTTTTTTATGATCATTCAAGTAATCTGCTGTTGGATGATAGTTGGTTAGAAAAAACGGAAACGGTTATTGGCTCTCAGATCATACAGCATTCTAAATACTCGCGTTGCGTATTGGACCATTAAACACATAAATTAGTCATCAGATCTGTTGGTACTGGTTATAAATTTAGTTCAAGCTGACTCACTGTAGAGTTTGAGGTTAGCCAGAGTTCATGTAAGTGCAGACCATACAATAAGTGAACATTAAAGAAGAGTGCCTTCGTATTTGTTGTTGGTAGGGAAATCCAAGTACGATCAGTGACTTTAAATTTAATTAAAAGATTATATTGAAAATTGATATTGCTCCCGTGAAATAACCAGGTATTGTGAGCTCAGTTCTTTATCACGCATAGAGATAGTGAGCACACATTTCACTACCATATTGCAAGACATAATTGATTTCTAATTTCAGATAGAATCCATTGAAAATATAATGTTAAGTTTAGGCGAGGAATTTGTCTATTTTCATACGGATTTAATTGAGCACAAATACGTATATCCTGAACCTCAAAAATCTAACAGAAAAGAAGATTTTCAAACGATACTAATTTTGGAAAATACATTTAATCAAAGACAAAGCCGCTCAAATCAATATTCAAAAATGACAAAAAATCGATAGAATGCCTGAACACTATTCAGATTCCAAGTTCGCGAGTTGGCTTAAGAAAATGAAACATAGGCCTATTCTTGTCATAATTTAGAGTGGTGTTATCGCGATAACATTTAATGTACCCTTTTGGCAGCTAGAATATAGCTAAATATGCGGTTGAATTGATAGAAGTTCACCCACATCTTGCTAACATGGCTCTTCAAAAAACAAGCACTTGGTTTTAGCTCAATTAAATCCATTCCACCCTTACAATCTCCCCCCCCCCTCAGGATCAATACATCCACGTCCAAAAAAATACCGCAATTGGAAAGCATGCACTCAGCCGCCACTGAGTCATTGTGACTGTCATATTTTGATTATCAGTAAACTACCCCTTTTAGACTACACTGCACAGCCATTTTCAGCTTAAACATATTTATAAATGGAACCCTGTTTACGTGTCTCTTGGGGTGACATGAATTAGTTTCGTTGAGGTCATATCAATCGATCAATTAATTAAAGCAGATCTGTCTGAAAATCTTCTCATCAAGTCATAACGAATTAAAAGATATCGTGTTGTTTTTAACTTAAAGTGCATTTTAAGGTTGCTAGATTTCCCTAGGCCTGCACTGATCTTGCGATGGAAATATAGTTTCTTTAAATCGGTATTAGTAGCTTTCAATTCCATGAAAATTAATGGATATCTAATAAATAGGCTAATGAAAAGCGTTGCCCAAAGGAAAATGACTTTACAACGGATAAATACCAGCAGCTAAATAATAATTTGACTCCGAAAATGAGTCCAGGCGCGATAAATACAAAGTACTTTATATTAAATAGGGTTTAAATTACTCTGTGCCAGAGTACTTGAAAATGAAAGAAGGCCTCAGCATCATGTGAAAAACAGAAATTACTAACCAACTCTCTTTTAAATACCCACTCTTTAATAGGTGAGACGTGATTGGTTCATCATTTTGATTGGCTTCTAAGCAAAGTTGTGAGGCTATATAAATGAGAAAGGGTTATAAGTTCAGCTAACCGCGGCCTTTGTGTAACAGGTAACTGTCGTGTCACCTTGCATATACTTGTATGCATTTTGTGAGCAAGCCTAAAAAGACCTCAATTTAGTGCAAAACTATAATTTTAAAGTGATGCTAATCGATACTGATGATGAAGCGACTACATTAACCATTGATGAATCTTTCCGAGATAACAATAATGAAAATAGCCACCTTGATCAAACTTGGAAAGAAAATGGGGTTGAGCCTTCAAAAGAAGTTGAAGCTTTGCACCAATCCCACCATGACTGCCAAACGGAACCATCTACTCCTCTCATTTCCAAAATCAATTCGCTACCGATAATTGAGTCCTCCAAAGAAGAAATTGAGAAACCAAGGTCACCATCAGAAACTAAAGCCAAGGAACCTATTTCTGCCATCAGACAAAAAAGGATTTACAATTGTTCTCGTAAAAGGAAACTAAAGCAGCAGTGTCGTAAAGGGGAAAAGGAAGAAGAGAGCAATTCTTCTTATCCTCCACCAGGCAGTTCATGGAATATAGACGACAAATCTCTTCCTGAGGTGAGAATTAAATATTTGTTGCTAATGTGTATTCACTCTTCTATCGCGCTAGCAATGTTGCTATGTATGAATAGCGTTCAATTTGATTCTGATTGAACTGTTCATGTCTAGTTGCCTGTGATTGGTGTAAATTCCTTTAACCAATCATTCAGTCGAAGTTCTCTCTATAAATATTTTGATATCGCCTTATGATATTAAAGTTGGATGGTCGTCTAGGGTGTTGCTTCAGGCGTTTTATTTAAATTGCACCCAGCAATAACGAGTCCTTACAATTATTACTTTGGCTTAATTCCTTTCATACACATTTGACGATGCACTGATTTCATACTTTAAATTTTATTTATTTTGCATATCTACAGAATTTTGTAATCCCAAGAAATGATTTTTTAATGCTCTGGTTGATTTCAGTTTTGACAGATTTATGGTTTTTATGATTGATTTCATTTGAGTAAAGGACTATGAGCTGGTCTCCATATTAGAGGTACTAGGGAAAGTGAAACGGTTGCGGAAAATCTGAAATTTTGGTCATGTGGCTACAAATTTCTATACAATTTGGGACCACTTTGTCCCTAAGGCCTAATTACAGGTCAGCTTTTAACGCATCTGGAGGGTTGTAGTTTCAGCCTTATATATTGATTTCTTAGTACCAAAAATTCGTGTTTATCTGTATTTCGCCAGTCCGTTCGCTTTAATTGGATGTTAGAGGAATTCGTATATTTGGAATGTAAAATCCTTAAAGATTGAATAGTCGTCTTATTTGGTATGGTTTGTATTTGTGGCCGGCGTATCTATTCTATGGACTATTTTCAGGGTACAAGAGCGCTCTACAAGCTAGTAAATTCAGGGCATTGCTGCACATTCTGCATGCGAACCAAAGCGGCATTTTGATTAAGCGTACAAGCCCAGAGTAATTTTGGTCACAACGGTATTATGATCCTATATGCTCCATTACCTCTATACTGCATAGCAATGTATAAAACAGCAATCTGAGAGGAGTGGGTTGTGGATAATTAGACCGAGTAAGTGGTCTTTCTTACCTGATTGACTGATATGCAGGGGCGTAAATGGACTCAATTCTCTTGTACAGGTGACTTCAATCTTCTGGCTCTGAAAGGGATTTGAGGTGCATTCATCAAGCTACAACTTCTCAAACCTTAAGAAGAGTGGAGTTCTGTCGCCCAACCGACTGTTCTTTATAACACTTATTGCCCATCGATCTGATTTTTGGCAAATAGTTTGTCGACGGGTTGGGCACTAATTGCAGCATTAACTACTTCAATGGTGGCGCTACGTGTCCAGTTGTAAGCGGGATAATCCGGTAATCGAAAATCAAGGAGCGAGGGGTTAGACAAGCGAATTTCAGTTGTGTACTCCGGAAGTATTCCCTTGGGCTTCTTAACACCTTTTGGCAAAATCACTACATCCTAGTTATCTGCATGTTCTCCACTTTAGTTAGCTAGTTCACTAGTCTAATTCCAATTTTCAATAGCAACCCGATTGGTGGCTCACATTAGTAGACACGGGCAATGTTGGAGGTAGTGATCAAAATTTTGATTTTCCATCATTGATTGTATCTCCGAAATTCATTTGCATTCCTCCATTTAATGCTCGTTTTCATTCCTCAATTCCGTTCACTAGAACCGAAGCAGTTAATTGGCTTTGTGCTATACGTGTAATGAAGCTCATTCCAGTCCCCTGGAACTGAACGTGCGCTTATCGGTTAACTGATCAATTTTTATTTCTTTTAGCCCCTGAGGTATGATAAGATCCAAGAGTGGGTAGACGGCGATACGAAGAAGATATTTCAGCAATACAAAACCTATATTTACGACATTTCTGGTGGTTGGGTCGTGAGGGATACCAATAGTGAGAATCCCCTCTTGACGAAAAAGGTTTGTATGGGAGTCCTGGTGTGCTCAGCGTCCTGTAACTTCACGGACACTTTTGTGGGCTATCGACCTGCCTCAACTGAAAAGGCCTTTAAAGAACAGATTGGTACATGCCACCTTTAATCCTGCACCTTACCAACTTGCCTCTTCATTATTAGTCTCAATTGGTTGCTTTTCCCTTTTTACCAGGCAGACGTTGTCCTAATCCAAAATGCAATGGCCTCCTCGTCCATGTCCCATGTGAGGGATATAATGGGACTCCGGTGATTCAATTATGGCGTTTTTATGATAAAAGATTGTATTTCCAGAACATAGGCAGGCATAATCACGCTAGACCGAAAAAGAGTGTTCCTCCTTCTCCTCCTCCTCCACCTCCTCCTCCACCACCTCCTCCTAAGCCTAAACCAACGGTAAGTTGCGCGTTATTTGTTTGCAAGGAAATACCCATTGTTACTAATATATTTGGCCTTATTTTAGCTGCTTATTCCAATGCAGCCATCGATCTATTCCTGTAAGTCCTCTCCCGAATTTTCGTGCGTTGTGGAAAACTCAACTAACTATTCTGTCTTTTCAGCCTGCCGCCCACCTCTTCCATCATTACAAATTACAATTCCGGTTAATCTAACGTCTAATAATTTTCCACCTATGAGATCGGCAAATTGTCTAAACCTATCTGGAAATGAGTTTTTTTGGAGAAATATGGCCAATTTTACTCCTGTGGATTTGTCGAATCAGCTCACATATCGAATGCAGACTGCAGGAGTGCTGGAAAGAAATAAGGCTATTGTTAGTCAACAAGCAGGGAGCAGTAGCCCACCAGTATTGGGAAACTTACAATGTCGATCACAAAATGTTTCCAGTGAAATTCCACCTAATCTACCGAATAAACCAACCGATCCATCTGGGGCTACAACAATTTCAACCGATCGGCTTGCAGGCAAAAACCTTGATGATAGAAGTAAAATGGAATTGGCTAACAGTTCTGCTGATATTTCCAACAACGCAAACAGTGCACATTCGGGATCGCTTTCCAATGAATCCACACCTCACGCACCGAGTGACAGTGTTCAATCAGCTCCCGCTAAACGACCGTTACACCCATTTATGATTGATGCAATTCTCGCCGTACCTTCTAAAAGTAAATCGCGCGAAAAATCACACCCGGATCGTTTGTAGATTTTATTTTTACAGGGAATGATTTATGAGCTGTCTTTCAATTTACTTTTTTGGTAATCTATTGCATATTTTATAACCTATTTTATAACTATCTTAAAATTGATCTTATTTTTCTGCTTTGAAGTGGCATGGCAATGAGAACTTTTAGGAAGAAAACTAGCAGTTATCTGACCTGCCAATCTTTACCAAGGCTATAAATAGAGAGAATAGTTGCAAAAGCAGCTCTTGGGAGGGTGAAGGCTGTGCAGTGTGCTAATGTGAGCGTGTGGAGTATGTGTGCTGGAGCGTAAGCTACAAAATTGGATGAAGGAAACGAACTACGTATTGATTCCAATAGGCAAAATTCGTACTCATTAAACTGGCTGGAAACGCTATAATCTGGAAATTGCATGACAACTTGTTTGACCATTGAGCGATGAGTTTCGGGAAAAATATTCTTCTACAAATTGAATGTAATCTTCCCTTAATTGCTGCCGTTTAAGCGTAGGAATCGAGGATTCTAATTATTCACTTATATTCTCAAATTTGGACGAGTACTACCATCGAAGTTTCCATTGTCATGAAGAGGTTGGAGTTTTTTTCACTTTTTATTTGACTGGATCGTGTATGCTACTTATATAAACCCGGGAGTAGTAGTGGGGGGTAATGTTGCAGTTATAATCGATTTACACCTAAAAGAGAATGCTGGGTAACGCTAACGGAAGTTAGATGGCATCCATCCATCTGATTGATGACAATAACCCAGTTAATGTCCGCATACCGATAAGAATGATGGACAACTTGGAGAGTATTTGCAAACTCCTTTAGACAAAGGGCTCTTGAAAAAAAACGCAGTTGTTTTATGGCTTGGATACCCACCGATAATTGGTCCTGGAGTTGTGTCTTTACTGTCATTAACTTCTATCTTCAACAGATAGAGGCAAAATGGACTCCTACTTTTAGCTAAATCACAATTAATCAATTTAACCGCATGCAATGCCCCACAAATGGACTTTTAGGCATACAGGACGTTTGGTCATGACTCTTTATCAAAACTGATGAACTCTCCATGAGTAAATCGGTCATTTCAGGTTAAGAATAGCCTCAATTAGCAGCTAGAGCTTATCTCTAATAACAGCGCGTGAATATCAGAGTTGGAGTTAACAGTACGGATATCAATGTAGTGAAATGACAGTTTTTCGTTTCAACACACAGAGAAAATTATGCACAATCATAAACATTTAGTTGGCGCGAAATAAATAGTCAACAACTGCTTGCCTTAAAATGAGCTGAGGTCATTATTGATTTTATTGCATTCTACCAATTTCACTCCATCTGAAGCAACTGGCTAGCAAATGTTTTTTTATATAAAAGAAAATGAGGGGAGGATACTATTATCATTTAGAAAACAATATTTCGAATTTAGAATAATGGCATTAAAGGTATAATTTTGCAATTGTATGTCGAACTAGAGAACAAGGATTTATCATTCAAACTGAGACATACTTATCTAAGTACTGCAATTAAACTTTTTGAATATGTTCATGAATACGGTATGTGGAGCACCATGCCTCAGTCATAAAGTGCCATGTTGTGTTGTCCCACATGTGATTGGTTTAGGCCTATCGCTACGTTTGTGTACTTTCCATTGCGTATTGTTTTTAACATTAATTTTTTATATGTTCGCCATTGTTGATTTTTTTGCCAGTTAATTAAGTTTCTACGCTAAATATCCACTCCTAAATTTAATGTGCTCGTTTTTACTGCATCACATTCTAAAGTGTTCAAAATTGAAATATAATAAAAATTGATATGAAATTCAATCGCGTTGATACACGCCAACCCAGGTTCACTTGCTCGTCCTAATTTTTTGCTGTCTCATCTCTTGTTCTCTTGGCTTCGTTTGACCCCAATTTCACAAGAACGACTAAGCATATATTTGCACCACGGCGTATACTTATTAAATTAGAATATGAAATGGGATTCTCAACTCAGAGGCACTGGAAGATTTCGATTATTTTTGCCAACCATCGAGCACTTCATGCTTGCTTAATTCCGTTGATTTCAGTATAGATGGTGAATACCACAGCCGTCGGAGTTGATTCCAGATTTTCTTCCACTTTTGAGTAGGAACAAAGCAGATACAAAAGAGTTGTAAGTTAAACCAAAGCACTTCAAGCAGTTGAAATTAAAACTGGCAAAGAATGAAAAGTTGTAATAACCTCCAAAGCTCATTATGAGAAAGTCATATACTATAATCTCTCCTATTGATTTAAATTAGTTTAAGTGGATGGTCGCCCCCGCAACACTAGATGTGTGCTGAGAGCTCTTAATTCGGTAATTCCTGACTTGGCAAATGAGGTGATTGACCATCAGAAAAATAAATTTCAATATCAAATTCAGTTAGCGCATCAGCAGAGCTGACTACTAACTTCAAGTAAGTAGAAGAATTTGCGTGAAATTAAATTGAGCTGCAACCTGTACCAATAAAAGAGGAGGGTGTGAGGTAGTAAAAAGATACTCCATTCTAATTTCCTTGCGGAACTTAAGGGCTTGCTCCTAGGAGAAATTATTGGGTATCCGAGTGGCTTATCGGCTTACCCAAAATCAATACATAAGGATAGTAAAGAGTGCGAAGATTTTGATAATGTTTCAAACGTCAGTTAAATAGTGTAGAGATCAATGAAAGGCCAATCAAAAACAAAGTGGAGTTTAAGCCAAGAGAAAATGAAACCAAGAAACGGAATAAATTGGCTTAACAAACAAGATTTTTAGATGTCAAAATTTCGCTGTTAATGTAAAAAATAACAATAGGAAGCGTTAACTGAGAGAGAATCATTTATTATCCTAGTTTTGTTAATTACAAATTGAATCGATATTGGCGTGCCTCACAAATTAAATTAAAAAGTTAACAAGCTGCATAAGAAGTGCGCGTGACAGAGTCTTAAATAAAATTACACTTTAATAGCATTATTTGTGAAAGTATACAAATTATTTTTTCATTCATGTTGGCTTAACTTAGACTCCCATACGTCACGTCTAGACGGCTTTCTTTTCTATAACGGTATTGTTACCTTTTAAGTACACGCCCAGACGCAACCTTATGTGCGTCCTTGTCAAACTGGATCAATATAATCACCATTTTTAATACCACCTGTATAAACATAAACAGTCACACTGGTCATTTATCCGTTCATGCTCTGTCATCTCACCTCCTCTCTCGTCTATCTTCCCCGCCCCCCCATGGCCATTCAATCTTTTGCACATCAGGAGTTGCCACAATTTACGTCAAACGGCGTGAAGTAAGTCAAGAAATTTAGGCTGAAGCCCGCACAATCTAGATATCAATCAAAATCCACATTAGGTTAGTTGAGAGTTTTTCATTCAAAACGCTTCGCGTAGATACTTCGGAACGGACAAACCTTCAATTGCGATTTGATGTAGATAACTATATTACGCTAACCAGGGTCCCCACTCAATGGAGATACTATAATCGCACCAGCTCCGATAATATATATCTAATAAAACTACTTATACATTTTACCCCAATGAATGCCTGGGTTTGTTTCATATTCAGTAGGCCGTTTGCTTAATTCATATGCATCAAACAAGCGCATTCTTTCCATTTACTGATTTTACAGGAGCTACAAAATTTTTACCATCTGACAATTTGCAGCAGAAAATACATTTGTATCGGAGATTTCCATGACAACTTTGGCTACATTCCATCAAACGTTGTGCTACCAGAAGTTGTTTGGTGGACGGAGACCAGTCGAACAAGGCTGAAGCCATGAGATAACGAACGGGATTGTTAAAAGCTAAATTCTAATTTCTTCACCAACCAGAATAGCAAAGTTTAATAAAGTTAGCCAACAATCTTTAGATTCCAATGAGTACAATGATTTTTGGAGTGAGTGATATGAAGCATGTCGTGAGTCCTCCTTTGCACTAGAAAAAAAATCAATGATGGTGAGATAGCTATGCATTCACTTGAATTATGTCTTTATGAAATTAAATAAGGCATTTTAGTGATTACTAAAATGCTTAATTAAGATTGGTTGTAGATGTAGAAGTTTCGGTTCTGTTTACCAAGTGTGATATATTCGTGTTGGGGAATATGGGGACCAAAATCTGCAATAACCTTCGAGATGTCGAAAGAATTAACGCTGACGGTGAGACGTGGGGGAGAATGGGGTGGGGTGGAGACGTGTTGCCGTTTTTGATAGATAAAATTACTGAAAGATAGGCCCCAAGAGTGCTTCAATTTCATTAACTTTGGTGGCATTGAAACATTGTCAAGAATAATAGATGTAAGCAAAAGATTCGACTTGAAATATCACCAATCACACATTCTAACTTGGTTATTAAAATATGTTTCTCCTGATTCAAAATTCTTTTTTTTGGGTTAATGTGCCTTCAATTTCCGTTTAAATCTTTTACAAGAACTATTAGAAAATTTTCATTCAAATATATTTAATGGATAAATTGAGAATTTACTGCCTATTTATTGAGCGCAAACCATAATTTATTATCATTTTACATTCCATCAGGTTAGGAGCTTGGAGAAGTTTATCTTTATTAGTGGAGAAATTGTTAATTTTAACCCTCAAAAACATAATCTTCGCAGTCAAGGCGCACTTCGATAGTCCGCTTTTAAAGACCGCGTGAACCTCATGATCACTTAGACTTGTGGGATATGTTATCGCTTTGTGCGTCATCGCATGTCAGCACGCCAGGATTGGGAGGTGCGACAGTACAACTCTGTGTACAGCCAATCAGTAGCCTCCGTTTGTTTAACCTGATCCTTCATCCTGATCACGAGATACTTACCGAATAAACGTGTTTCGTGCTGTACTTCTATTTCCTTTATAGCTGGGCTATAGCTTAGCTGATTCTGGGAGTCTAGCTATATGTTGGAGAATCTGCCATAGAGATTTCTGAGTCGGTCAGGCTTACTAAGTTAGCAATCCGCTACAGACTGTTAGGTGTGGCAAGCTTCTGATCATGTTAGGGAGCAAGTGCGATCGTGAGTGTAGTGATCACTCTCCCAACCACCAAAAATTTCTCTTTCAATTTCTTTCATTGTAATTGAATGGTGGTGAGAAGTACAATGAATGCCCCCTTCATCAAACGATTTGTCTCCTTGATATTGTCGAGTTAGCTTGGCTAATTTTATGATTTTACCATGGAGATTGATGAGGTAATGTAATTTCAAATAAATTGAAGGATCATAGCTTATACTGACTGACTTAACTATGGGATACCAGCATATGCAGAGGGAATTGGTCGTTCAGTCGCCCTTCTTCTTATATTTTGGCAAATCCATAACTGTTCAAAAAATTAAAATTAATTTTTATTGCATTAATTTGAACCAATTTACAAACTACAACTTACGCATTGAATTCTAAACAGCTTCCTTATTAAGGACTTCAATCATTAATAAAGACGCCAAATTCGTTTGCTCTTTTGTAAATGGATGAATATGGAAAAAATAGATATGATTTCACTTTTATTTTCAACCTAAGTACAATGTGGACCTAATTTTTTTATATGAAATTGAGTTTGAAACCAAAAATCGATCACGTGACCTCGGTGTCTTCATTTTTCTCCGCAAAATATAAGTTCAAAAAAACACGTTCAAGCAATTGTAGCTGTGGGACACGTTATCGCTGTGTACGTCATCGTATGCCTGCATGTCTGCTCGCCAGGATTGGGAATGTGGGACACGTTATCGCTGTGTGCACCATCGTATGTCTGCATGTCTGCTCGCCAGGATTGGGAGGTTGCCGAAACTCTGTGTGCATCGACTGTACAAACAGTGACCAATCATTAACCTCTGTTTAACCTAATCCCTCATCCATCATGACCAATCCTAGCCTCTGTTTGTTTGACCTAATCCGCCATCCTGATCATGATTAACCTCTGTTTAACCTAATCCCCCCATCCTTCGCCGTACAACTCTGTGTGCAGCGACCGTACAAACAGTGACCACCATTAATCTCTGTTTAACCTAATCAGCCATCCTGATCATGATTAGGCAGCTATCTGTTTGTTTAACCTAATGCCCCATCCTGATCATGAGTAGCTCCCTGCGTGTACACACGTGATCCGCAATATACGTCCTGAACAAACGTGCTCCGTGTTACACGTCTGTTTCCTTTATAGCTGGGCTATAGCTTAGCTGGATCTGGGAGACTAGCTAGGCGTAGGAGGATCAGCCATAGAGATTTCTGAGTCAGTCAGGCTTTACTAACATCTTCTTACGCTCTTCCGTCTCTATGGTTCAAAGAATTTCGAATTAAACTCAATTAGTGTGTGAGAGAGAGAGGGTTGCGCCACCATTTGCAATTTATTTTTCTATTGGAACCCGCTCCATTTATTTATCAACTCTTCAAATGTTTAACGTTTTTATTGTAGGTGCCGGATGTGTTGCCTGATCGGAGGAATATTATGGAACATAGAGATGTATTATATTGCAGTTCGCTGAATATCACATTGAGTAAATGGATATTCTAGGTGATACCTTTCCACGACAAATTATATAAGTCCTCCAGCTTTTGTTGTCTCATTTGCAGTGCATGGTGGAACAAGTGACATGGCTTCCTCTTAAAGATCGATTAGTTATAACAGAGATTCATTGAATTGTAAAATTCCCGTTTATTTTTTCAAGTGGCAGGCGTTTTGACATTTATCATCAGCCCTTTAGCTGACTTCGGGCTTCACAGAGAGGATGAGAAACATCAAAGTGACAGAAAGTCGAGATAGGGAACAGAATAATGTTTCACGGATGTAAAAGAGGCAGACAAAGGTAGAGGGAAAAGGGAGTTTAGTACTGCGGAAGGGGTCGAATATGACATACAGTCGAGTCATGGTTTGAAATCAGAAGTCAACTGCCGGTTAATAGGCTTTTTTGCCGAATGAGTATACGTTGCCCAGGCCGCACCACGTGGAAGTAAGTCTATCCCACACCCCTTCCCGTTTATTTTGAATATGAAAAGAAAAAATGTAATAAAGTTGTCTGAAAAATCCTGAATTATGTAAATGGACAATAGAAGTAGAAAAATTGGTATTAAAATTCCAGCCAGGAATTACGATAAAAAATTCAAAATTTTGAAAACTAAACAATAGCAATAGCCAATAAGCAAAAGTGCAATGGAAGTTTACGGCACCACAGAGACGCCCTATAGGAACCCTCTTGCACGCTAGAGTGACTG
>UZAE01001329.1:0-13852 GCA_900617975.1 Rodentolepis nana
ATTATTGAGTTATCAGGTAAATGATAAGGACTATTAAAGATGATGACGCTAGCAACGACAACTTCCACCACCCGATCTCCAATTGACTGGAAATCGGGTGTCCCATTAACCCTTCTTTCTCGACATTTAAAGGAAAAACAATAGGAATTTAAGAATGATTATCATAATTTATCAACTAGCCAATAGATATTTAACAGCGAGTACAATTCCCTCCCCCCCGTATACTTGTATTTTAGTACTTGGTGTGTACTGCTTATCAAGTTTAAACATAATCCGAAATTCAAATGAATTAAGATTTATTGGTAGGGGTGTGGGATAGACTTACCTCCTCGTGGGGCACCCTGGGCAACGTATAATCATACGGCAAAAAAGTCTGTTAACGGGCAGCTGACTTCTGACTTCAAACTTCCATGACCCCACTGTATGTCATATTCGACCCCTACCACAGTACTCATCTTACCCTTTCTGAGCCTTGGTGTCTGTCTGCCTCTTTTACATCTGTGAATCACTCTTCTGTTCTCCCTCCCGAATTCTTCTCACTTTCATGTTCCTCCTCCCCTCTGAGAAACCCGAAGTCAACTAAAGGGCTAATGATATCTATCAAAACGCCTGCCATTTGATATAAATAAATAATACTTCACGCAACTGTCCAACTAACTGGGTGCAGTTATTAAGCACTGTGTGAGCATCCGAGCGCTTAGAGGCCTCTTTCAAATGAACTTTACCAACCTTGGCCATTTGATATAAAACAAAAATAAATATAGATTTATTGGACATCCTGACTTAATGTACAACATGCTTTTAGTAACGGCAGCTTCATTCTTTTTGAAGCCAATCGTTTTAATTTATTACCCTCTATTGATAATTGTGTTTTTTACCTTGTTTTAAAGAGCAAAAAAATAATTCGAAAGCAAAGATGATGGTTTCTTTTATAAAATCACCTCTATAATCAACTAATAAACAAGTGAGGTTAAAGTTGATAATATTAAATAATATTTAAAGTAGATATTAAATTAGAAACTACAATTGAGGATAAATTCAATTGTGAAAGGGAAGAATTAATGGGGGTTGGGGGGGGGGGAATATTAAAGAAAAATTCCCTGGGAGCATTAGGTGGGGGTGACCATGAGAAACGCAAGTCCCATTGATAGAAAAAATTTCGCAATCAATCGAATCACAAATGCACTGCACGCCTCTAAATCAAAGTGAACGAACAATGGGGAATGGTGTTGAAAAGATTTACCTTGACCTTTCCCCTCTCCAATGGCTTCTGAGTTCACGATATGCCTGGGATTCATTGAAAGGTGGTTGGGATATTTTTCAGACGGTGCTGTTGCATTAATCACACACGAATCCGCCGTTGAAATTACGTCCAGACATGAGAAGAAGAGGAGGAGTAAGAGACTGTTCCTGATGACGGGTAGCATTCCACTCATTGCGTTTATACAAACAGACTGATATTTGGCCTATGTCCCATATGGGACAAAATTCGTTCAAAATTTGCATATGAGCAGAACGCTTCTATTTGTTGCTAGAAATTGGAGCTAATTTGTATGCTTGCATAACAGGAAGATAGCCTGTCAGAAGTGAGTACTTGGTTTGAAAAAGTACATGAAAGGGAGGGCGAGGGGGGGGGGGGGAAGGTGGGTTGAATTTTCAGAAACTAAAAATACGCTCATTTTCAGAACTGTATTCAAGCTATAACACACAACTTATATTTCGATTGGCTTTGATAAATTGGAAATCATACCCATATTTATATTCTTTATGGAATAATTTATTTATTTTTGAATACGAAATGGTGGGTTTTATGAGAATCATCTTTCGCATTTCGTTGGCTTCGGGATTCACAGAGGGGAAGGAACATTAGAGTCATAATAAGGTCGAGAGAGGGGGAGAAGAAGAGTGATTCACAGATGCAAAAGAGACAGACAAATACAAAGGTAGAGAGTAATGTAATGTGGGTACTGTGGAAGGGTTCGAATATGACATGCAGTCGGGTCATAGTAGTTTGAAGTGAGAAGCCAACTGTCTGTTTATAGAATTTTTTGCCTTATGAGTATATATTGCCCAGTGTGTAACACATGAAAGCAAGTCTAACGCGTACACCTTTATGAAAAAGAAACTTACTGTATCATATTTCTCACATGTAAGTACTAAAATAAAGGCATTGATTTCTTTATATATTTGGTGCACTGATCTCTCATAGCTGTCGTACATCATTCACTATGCTACTATCTCAGAACAATTTTTTGACTAAAGATATGTGCTTTTTAATTAATTGATTCATTCATTCATTCACAATGCTTTTATCAAGGAAATAAGATGGGTAGGATAAAGGTGAAAGTCAATAATTTATTTATTTCAAATGGCAGGCGTTATGATAGGTATCACTAGCCATTTAATTGACTTCGTGCTTCAAAGAAAGGAAGAGGAACACCAAAGTGGTAAAAAGTCCTGATAGGTATCACTAGCCATTTAATTGACTTCGTGCTTCAAAGAAAGGAAGAGGAACACCAAAGTGGCAAAAAGTCGAGATGTGGGGACAGAATAATGATTCACGCACGTAAAAGAGGCAGACAGACACAAAGGTAGAAAAAAGGTGAGTACTGTGGAATTATTCGAATATGAAATGCGGTGGGGTGATGGTAGTTTGAAGTCAGAAGTCAACTTTTTGCCATATGAGTATACGTTGCCCAGAGTGCACCACGTGAAGGTTAGTCTATCGCACACCCCGAAAGTCAATCATAATTTACAACGACCTCTTTATACGCATAGATTGGAGGTAGTGATATTTGCATTTTTAAAATCGTGAATTTCAATTTTTAAATGTTAAATATTTCCAAATTCCTCATTTCCTAAAGCTATCCAAAATTCGTCTAACTGCTTACTTAAATTGCGGGTTTGTTTTGAATTAAGTTTAAATGATACAGTTCCAGAGGGGGGAGGTAATATCGACTCTTTTCTTGTTTAAATTTGTCCTAATTTAGACACCCGTCAAATTTAACTTACCACCTATGAGAACTAAGATATCGCTCCGCAGAAATTCATTTAAGTCCCGATTGCGAGGAATAAGCGCACTATCGAGAATTTAATTTAAAATTAAGGTATGTACTTTCAAATCTGACTCTTATTCCCAGGCGAGCAATTTTCATATTCCCAAAGTGAATTTGAAGTCCAATTTTTCTGGAATAATTTATTACTTAATTAAAAAAAGATCAAATTTCTGATGGAAATCAAGCGACCAAGTTGGTTCGAATTCGGTTTTCTTTGGTAATCACTTGACGATGTATGATCGCGTCACAAATTTCGTTTGAAGCCCGCTTCATCAGGAGCGTGATGCTCGTTTGTCACCACTTGGGGAAGTGAACAAGTAGCAGTGTCATGTTAGCAGGGACTCTAAGGAGGATCTTTTAATGGAGTGATGTCTTCACTTTTTTATTTTGCAGAAGGATTGTAGTTTACATTAGTAAAGTACATTGTGATCACTAGCATAACCTGAATCAGGTTTGATCTTGCATTTCAATTTTACCTTTATTGTTAAAAAGAACAAACAACAGAATGATTGAACTAGTTGGAAAGGAGGCCTTAGACACTAAAAAGAAACAGAGAAAGTAAAGATGGCATAATTGACAATTATCGATCGATTAGTAAAGATAAATTAGAATTTGCTATTACTCTCGGAACGAAGATTGAATGGTGATTTTTATTTAAAAACGGCAAGCTTTATGATAGGTACCATTAACCATTTAGTTGAATACAGACTTCACAGAGGGGAGGAACGTCAAAGTCACAAAAGTCGAGAGGAGAAACGGAAGAGTGATTTACAGATGTAAAAGGGTCAGACACAAAGACAGAAAAATGGTAAGATGAGTACTGTGTAAGTGGTGGTATGTCATAGTGTTGGATCATGGTAGTTTGAAGTGAGAAGTCAATTGCCGATTAATAGACTTTTGCCATATGGACTTTGACATCTAGGTAGACAAAATCAGTAATAATCGCCACCTTAAACTCGAAAATCGCTCCATTTTTCCTCTAATATAAGCTTCAAATGGACAAAATATCGGACGTGTAACTAATTAGCGTTCTCAGAAATGCTGCTAAATATCATTTATTTTATATCAAATGGCAGGCGTTTTGATGATTATCATTAGTCCTGTACTTGACTTCAGGCTTCACAGAGGGAAGGAACATCAAAGTGAAAAAGTCGAGAGGGTGGGGGTTGGGAAACAGAAGAGTGTTTCAAAGATGTAAAAGAAACAGAAAAAAGGTGGGGTGAGTACTGTGGAAATAGTCGAATATGACACACAGTGGGGTCATGGCAGTTTGAAGTCAGAAGTCAACTGCCGGGTGATGGCAGTTTGAAGTGAGAAGTCAACTGCCAGTTAATAGACTTTTGCCGTATGAGAATACGTTGCCCAGGGAGTTTATAAACTTTTTTTGCCGTATGAGTACACGTTGCCCAGGGTGCACCATGTGGAGGTAAGTCTATCGCACACTCATGCTGCTAAATATAAAAAAACAGATTTTTGAAACCATTTCTATGGATAAGGAAAAATAGTGAGAAAACAACTTATTAAAGAAGTCATTAAAGCATTAAATCCACAGACAATTTCCAGGCCATTTCATTACATTTGTCCTGAAAAGGTCAATCAATTTCTTGTTTACCAGTCCAGAAAATAGTGCCAATTAGGCATGTCTCTTTCTTTAATGAAATGGTTCATTCAAAATCCAATTTTGTACATTGCCCACGTGCATGGGTGGAAAGTCGCTGAAGTTTCAGAATTTGACGCTGTTAGGCACCAGCACGCAGGCATCAATCCTGCAAATACACGAAGTGTTGAGGTGAATGACGAATAAGTTTCATCATTGTGTCAACATTGTTAATTTTTAAGCTGCATTCTTGTGCTCGTTTATTCTAGCCTGTAATAATTAGGTAGAAGAGAAAAATAAATGCTTAGTTAATAATAAATTGGAGGCTTTTAAGTTGAATAAGTTCTCCAGGTATATGAATAGGTTAAAGTTAATTCCCGTGAACGGGCCAATGAGGAAAGTTGAAATTGCTAAAGGTATCTATACTAATTTGAAGTCCGAATTATAACCATTTTAAGCCTATCCGGCTCGAATTCTCAGGAGTGTTATAAGATACAGCCTTGGGCTTTATCATAATATTATTTATTCTGTTACAGAGGTTGAATTTTCAGAGTTAGTTGCCCCGAGTAGGTAACATCAATGGCACACTATCTGCCCAATGACAGATCTGCTTCAGGACAATTTATTCTAGCCAATAATCAGTTTAAATTTTTTTGTGAAATTCATGAGTACCTTTCATGTTGATCAAGGATGATAAAATGTATGCTGATTGATTAACTCAGTAAATGGCATTGTTAACATGTCGAATAAATGCGAATTGAGACATAGGGTTCCATTTTATCTCAGATATGAGGTGGAGAAGAAACTGCGGCATTTATTTAATTGTGACAGGGGTGTGCGATAGACTTACCTCCACGTGGTGCACACTGGGCAACGTATACTCATGCGGCAAAAAAGTCTATTAACCGGCAGCTGACTTCTGAATTCAAGATATCATGACCCCACTGTATGTCATATTCGACCACTTTCACAGTTCCCACCACACCTTTCATCTACCTTTGTGTCTGTCTCTTCTACATCTTAAAACACTCTTCTGTCCCCCCCCCCCTCTCGAATTTTTTGCTTTGATGTTCCTCTCCTTCTGTGAAGCCTGAAGTCAACTAAAGGGCTAATGATAACTATCATAAACCCTGCCATTTGATATAAATAAATATTCATTGATAGATTTTTTACTTAACCCCAAGTCCTACAACTGGAAGCATCTTAATTCAAAAAGTATTATTACCACCCTGGACTATTTTTCAAGCCCAAATTTTCATACTTTCCATTTTATTCTCTATTCACTATTTATTATATCAAAAGTAATCTAACTTTGTCACTTAAGAATTATTATTTAAATCCGCAAAATGAAAAAATCGCGCATAAAATATTAAGAAAATTCCCGAAAAATATGAAAATAAATTTCATCATTCATTGAAAATATTTCCTGCTTAATTTTCCTCTAACCTATCTCGAGCAGACAAGTACACTATTGTTTAAATTGGGTTGCCATAGAATATTTCGCTAAATTTGAGTGTTCACGGCCTCTTTTGGGCTCACAATGTTAAAATAATTTATAACTCTGCGTCCTCATTGTTTTTTAATTATGCTGACTTACCACAGCAACCTTGGCGCAGATGATTGCAAGGCTCTCCACCAAATATTGGCTTAATTTAGGTCGGTTACTTGGGGCATTCTATAGGCGAATTAGCAATTATTATTTCAATGAAATTAAAAATAATTTAAAATACAGATGGTACTTGTTCTCACGTTTGCAATCTCATCCAATCGAATGGAAATGTCCTGCTCCAAAGTAGTGGCAGCATTTTCTAGAATTTTCGCTTGATTCTGAAAATTGAAACAAAAGTTTATTCTCTGACCATACACTGAGAACTTGGTTACTATACGCAGACTATCTCTCTATGCAAGATGGTTGTTGGAAAACGTCTTCCTAAATAGTCTTGAAACTTATTAATGATTCTTGAAGAATAACCACCGTTGTCAAGTTGAACATGTTACATCAAGTTAAACAGGAAAATTGACAATGGTTCAAGGTGGGAGGAAAATTTTGTATTCGTATTATGCCGAAGTTCGTGCTCATTATTCGGAAGAAAAAAAGAAGATTCAAACAAAAACTACAATAGGCTATATTTATAACTAATTATATTTTAAATAAAACAGTGAATCGATCACTTTAAACCTCCTTACTAAAAATCAGAGAGGATATCGAAAAAATTAGTTATTAAATTAGAGTAGAAGTGAAATTTTTGAAAACCAAGTTTTTATGAAAATCCGTCGACCAATTTACTAATTTGGAATTTATAATGTATACTCTTTATGAATTATTATAATAACTAAATTTCAACATTAATAATCCATGGAATTAATTTTTTTAAATATTAGGGGTGTGCTATAGACTTACCACCACGTGGTGCACCCTGAGCAACGTATACTCATGCGACAAAAAAGTCTATTAACTGGCAGTTGACTTCTCGCTTCAAACTACCACCACCCCACTGTATCTCATATTCGACTACTTCCACAGTACTCACCTACCTTTTTTACTTCCTTTGTGTCTGTCTCTTTTACATTTTTAAAACACTCTTCTGTTCCCCCACCCCCTCGACATTTTTCGCTTTAATGTTTCTCTCCCCTTGTGAAGCCTGAATTCAACTAAAGGGCTAATGATAAATGTCATAAAGCCTGCCGTTTGATATAAATGAATAAATAGTTTAGTGAGTCAGTTTTGATGCCTCATCGACCCTAATCTTTTAATCCCTATTGGTCGAATTTACTGTGAGGGGTATGAAGAGTTATGCGCGTGACTAAATAAGGTGTTTTGTTAGAGTTTCATAGAGAAAGAATGGTTTTGAGCATTGCAGATCGGGAAACCGAACCCTTAATTATAAATAAACGGAGAGAGGGGGCACTGAAGTTCACCCCAGATTAAGCACTCCAAGTAATAGTATTGGCTTGGCGATAGTTTTGAGCTGGCGGAGAAATTACTGATGACCTTGAAAATGGCCTAACTATTCCCTCAGTCCAAATGCCTTTGAAGTGGATCCTGCATTATTGAAAAAATCGCTTCAATTTAAAATTCTTCTAATGAAGATAACATTCTTTAATCGGTGATAATTAGTAAAAGTGTCGACCAAATTTTAATGACGAAGATATCCATGCACCTAAAGATGAAAATTGTTTTAGTTTTCAAGGGATTTATCTACTAAAAATGCGGGGTGTTTAATCGATTCATGCTAGAATACCAATGAAGGGGATATTCTGATTACATTTACCTGTAGTGTCTATATTTCCTTAATATATAAGAGTACAACAGTAAACACAAACGACTGCGTCACGCAACATTTATCAGAGTAGTTATTAGCTACTTCTTAGGTCAGTAGTGAAGATTCACCTCTGAGCTGGACTCGCTCAAGCATGCTACCATCCATTTTCCACTCAATTTCTCTCTCTAGTAACCAGTTTTGGCACCACTATGGCATCGTGCTGTGGTTGTTGTGGGAAGGAAAACGACGATGCGACTTTAAATAATGCGGGAAAGGCGGATGACGAGGTATTTGAAACCGAGCCAGCAGCATCTGAATTGGAATACATCGATGAATTTCTGGAATCTCGATCCTCTAGCGGGATATCGAGGTCTGACTCTTCGTTGAATGGAGAGGAACCAGTTGATGAGAAATTGACAGTGCTTCAGACTGCTCCTTCGGCTGAATCTAGGAGGAGAAATATGGAGACAATCATTCCTAAATTTGGATACTGGAATATCCGAGGGGTAATTCATATTGGTGTCATTATAGTCTTTCCCTTGAACGTAATCAGCAGTTTTAAGTAGATAAAGATTCTTAAAGCTAATGCAATCATTGCAGGCAGAAATTTGTCTCCCAAATTTCTACCTGACATTCAATACCAAAACAGAATTGAATGCGTGATATCAACCGAAAATCTAAATAATTTGGTTATATTTAGTACCTACAAATTGGGATACTCTTACACTTTCTTGTCCTTTTAGAGGGCGTGAAGCGAAAAAAATAAATCCATCGTGTGCTATTTTAAAACTAAAGCTTTATCCTGAAAAATTGTATTACATGAATTTTGATTCCTAAAATCTAACATTTTTCCTTCATATGGCTAAGCGTGCGTAATAAGAACATAATAAAAAGTCAAAAATGGTTACTATAATCGATTTCTTTTCGCTCAAAATGGGTAAAAGAAGACAGATTTGTCTGCTAATAGGAAAATGAACGCAATCACTAAGTTAAATAAAGAAATTTCGTAATTTGTTTCTTTCCTATCATCCGAATCGATTAGCTCAATGGCATTTCCGAGGGTAGGAACGGCTGAACAAGAAGACCTCAAAGGCATCTAAATTACGATGGAAGTATTTGACGGAAACGTTTAAAATTTAAAAAGACCTTGAATGGTCTTTCCTACCATTTCGAGGGAATCCTTCCCTAATGTCTACCATTTTTAGCACTTTTCGTGATTTTTAATTAATTGAGGCCCATTTTTGTCCCGGCAGAATGTTGGAAGCATAACTTTGAACGTTAAGTTCGACATTGACCTGCATCGGCAGTGTTGTAGTGAGCACAATTATGCCTTCCAAAATATTTCCAACATTCGTGAAATTTCAAATTAATGTTGACTTGGTAATGATTCCCACTTTGCTTGACCTTGTGGGTTAAACGAAAACAAAGTACTGAAGGAGTTTTATCCTGAAAGTGCTTCAGAATTTGCAGGATCCGTTGCTGCAAACATTGTGGAGTAGAATTATTCCCAAAAATGTAGACTTGAAATGCAAGGTTGATTGAAGTAATGCTAAGCAAATATTTGCCCTAATTTTATGTGTCCATCATAACCAATTCTATCTGGTAGGTTAATTACTTAAGCTGTTCCATTGGGACACTGTAAACGATTTTTCTTTCAAGTTAATTTTTCCTCTGAAAGGGTGTATTCTCTTCATCAGCTTGCAATTCTAATACCATGGTGATAGTGTATAAACTGCATAATGCAAGTGTGATAACTTATTCTCATGTCCATTCTAATCATGGGAACCACAAAAAGAGAAGACAGATCAACCTTTTAAAAAGAAGAGGTAGTAGGAGTGAGAGTGACCCTCACAGTCATCAGATCATTTGTCTCTACCGTTTCCATGATGAGTCTACTTCCGTCTTGTTGACATCTTCAAGGTGGAAAGTTAAGCGGACGTGAGTTCGTGTGTTTTCGTTGTCATCACTTTCTACCAGTCAAGTGGGGCAACCAGTCCACTGGGGTTATTTTCCTCAGCACAACCCAGCGAGAAACCAGCGATGTTCAAGTAGTCACACCTCAGTGACAGTATTCGTTGTGTCCGAAATCCGGTTTGGTGCTGAATGCTCCACCACAAGGCCCAAATGCAACGATTTATTGTATTCTGTTCAAACCATGTGGATAATCTCTGTTGGTGACCGAAATCAAGTTCGGTCGTAATGTTCACTTGCAATATTTGCCTTGTTCGTTTATCAGCGATAAAAGTAAATCGATTTGTATCGGTGAAGTTGGAGGTGGACGATTGGTCACCAGCTCTCCTTATCCCTATTGCCCTCTATCACGCTCTTTACAGACCTCACACCTCCCCCCATGTCATGGCAATAGTTAAGATGTTAAGGATCTGTTTCGACCAGGCTACTTGCAAAAGAAGCTGGCTCAAGGCAAGTCACAGCTTAAAACACTGGTCTGAATGTAAATCAACATGGAGGAGAAACAGAAGTGGAGATATCTAATCACTTAACTTGAGTAATGACAACATGAATGACGACTGGGATAGCAGTGCCTCCCATTCGAACCGGACATATGTATCCCCCGTCCTCCCTTATTTACTCATCATAATGGGTGGGGGGAAGTGTAGGGAAAGGGGAGTGAGGGTGTGGCGTTTGAGGAAGTGAGGGGCGTTGAGGGTGCGGATAATGCAAATGACCCAAGTTTGAAGAAGTAAGCTGAAAGATCATATTTCCAGTGCGTTTACAGTTTAATTTTAAATTATCATTTATCATTGTAATTTACAATTCAATCAAATGTAGAACTTTACTTATACCTTTGTGAAAATATGCATTCGTTTTCGTTTAATTCGTGGAATGTTTAATTTTTTCTGCTTTCCAGAGAGGTGAACAAATTAGAATTCTATGTGCACATCTTGACGAGTACTTTTTCGAGGAAGTGTACACTTTTGGACCAGGCAAGTCATTTTGTTCTCGAAGCTTCTATGCTAGCTATCGTTGAAGTTGATCATAATGAATGATATTTTGCTTATTAATAGCCTTTAAAAAGCCTTAAGTAAAATCTAATTAATTGAAAATTACTCCCAGGTCCTGAATATAAAAGCGAAGATTGGGAGGAAAGGAGGAAGAGTTCTAAAGAATATGCAGATCTAGAGGTACAAGGAGAGTTTGAAAACTCACAAACCCCTTTAAATTTAAATGATCGAATTGGCCTATTTCTCTTCCTTTTGCAGCTACCCTATTGGATCGAAGGTGACATCCGTATTAGCGAATCAAGTGGTATAATGCAGCATATTGCGGAGAAGCACAGAATGTGTAAATCTGTTTGAACTCAGCACATTTTTAAAGAAGTTGAGTGATTTTTCCAACACAATTTTTTTCTTCTCATTTAAGTGCCTTCCGATGAGAATATTAGGAAGGAATTACGCGAGGTAGATGATGAAATCAACGAACTCCGATCAGCTTTTGAGGAGTTTAGCAACGATAAGGAGCATGTAAGAGCAATATGTGTCACCATTTGCAAATGTGTTAGGTAATGCGTAATTTGTCAAAGACTTAGAATGCTATATCTTGTGAGCTGGTTCTAATCAGCTGTGACCACTACTCTAGTGAGTGCATTGGCTTTAAGCGGCACACCGTTATCCTGAAAAATTGAAATGCGGTATCCCTCAGACCATTGCCCAATTTTGGTGAATAATTAATGAAGGAGGGGGAGGGAGTGAACCAGTAAGAGCGTGTATACCTGGTTTGAAGCACAGACCACTCAGAAAGGAGGCACACTCAACTCGACTGTCAATATCCTAAACGCTGTCTAATCCAGGTATGTTCTCTCAAACTTTGACGAGAGTGAAGTGGGATGGTCACACTTTTATTTTGTCTGTTTGTTAATGGAACAGCGTTTATTAATGGACCAATAATAAATGCTTCGTTACGAGAACTTCATAGAGGCGGCTCAATATATTTCCCTCTCAAAGGTAAGGGGCAGACAGTAGACATGGTCACATATAAGGTGCAATTTCATCAGCTTTACTGGAAAGTCAATCTACTGCCAATCATTCTTTTTCCGCAGGAGTTGAATAAAGATTTGTTTCTACGTCGAATTACATCAAAGTTGCACAACTTATCGTCAATTCTGGGCAACAGGAACTGGATATCTGGAAAAAAGGTGAGATTGAAGTGTGTTTTACTGAAATTTTGATAAACAGAAAGCACTTTAAAGGCCATTGGTGAGTTAGGATTTATTTGATTGGAATTCAAAAAGCTTCATGGATTCTTAGCTTACAAAAAATAACAGTTCTTTTTAATTGTCGTAATATTAATGGAGATGCAGAAAACGTGTTCTTCCTGCTTTAGGTAAACTATCCGGATTTCAATTTGTACGATTTGCTGGATATGTTGCGCACTCTTGCACCAGAAATCTTGGCCATTCATTTGAACTTAGAAAATTTTATGTTGCGTTTTGAGGTGACTAGCCGTTTTCAGCTTAAAGACCAGAAGCAAATGCCACATTTTTACCTGAACATGCAACCTTTAATTTTAGGGTCTTAATCATGTGAAAGCGTATATTAGAGGAGGAGAATTCATACAGCGACCGTTCTTTTCTCCCAGAGCCATGTGGAACAGTGCAAAGGGCTGAACAAAGACTCGAAAATAGACAGAAACTCCTGTTTGGTTAAGGGGTTGAGGCACAGTTGAAATAAAATCTTTTATCACTGCAGATGCTTTGTTTTAATGGGCTAAGGGGATTTCGAGTTTGTAGCCTTGCACCCTAAACTTAGCGGTCAAGTCAATTCGGAAAACTTGGATATTGTATAGTGAAAGAGCATTCAAGAAATCTACAGGACATTACTAGACTATGGATGGTAACTATGGTCCCTTCCATTTCACCTGATTGACTCCTGCTTATTTCCTGCTGGTGCTTGTGACAAAGTGGTTTTCGAAGCAAATTGAAGCACAAATCTTCACTCAGAAGAGATCGGTCGATTGGTATTGCGGAAGTTGGAGGTAGGTGAATGGCCAACTGCTCTCCCCACTTATAATTCTTTTCCTGAATGCTGACTGTGAGGGCGATGTTTCCCCACATACAAACATGAAGGTTGGGATGTTTATGCAAGTGGAGTGGACTACGAACTGCTTCATTTCATTTGATCGACCCCTCTCATTTCTTGCTGGCATTTGTGATTGGAGTATTTTCAACTTTCATTTCAACTGAAATAACTCATCTGTGAGGTTTATGACAACTTTATGAAATGCTTCTCATTATGACCTTGAACTGCCTGTTGACAGTTGACAGGGTGCTTTGTCATGATATACACTTTCGGGTATGATAAACACGTGCTTCCTTTGGTCATTGATTGGTCGAGAAGTGTCTGAAATGGTGACATAATTTAGTTAATGAATAGCAAAAATTAAATCAAAGCCAAAGTGTCAACAGTTATAGACTTTAAAATCTAAAATAAAATTAGCATTCTTGCAAAATAATTTGTGAATACTATCAAAATGAGGTATTCGATTAATTCAAGTCCAAGTGACAGCAGCCATGACAATGAGAATTTGATTTTATTTAGATTAATAAAATCGAAGTTTGCGTAAGAAAGAGCTGACTCTGTCCAGTGGACTCAATGAGTTGCAATCAGAGAACACAAAGATTTGATGGAAAACCAGCCAATCAGATTGAAGGATTTGACCTTGAAAATGGGAGCATATTAAAGGGGACTAATTGGAAATCTTGACCCATTTGAAATCATGTCGATTACCTTGGGATACTGGAAGAGTAGAGGGGTTAGTTGAGACCGAATACTGGTTTTTGCAAGATAATTATTTGTGACAAGTGTGCCATTTTATTTTTCCTTTCCAAGCTTGGACAGCAAATTCGCCTCTTATTGACTTACTGTGGTGAGAAGTTTGACCAGGAGTTCTATATAGCTGGACCCGGTATGTGAACAGTG
>UZAE01001330.1:0-13841 GCA_900617975.1 Rodentolepis nana
ATTTCAAATGGCAGGCGTTTTGATAGTTACCATTAGCCCTTTAGTTGACTTCGGGCTTCACAGAGGGGAGGGGGAACATCAAAGTGAGAAAAATTCTAGAGGGGGAGCAGAAGAGTGATTCACAGATGTAAGAGAGACAGACAGACAGACACAAAGGCAGAGAAAAGGTAAGATGAGTACTGTTGAAGTGGTCGAATTTGACATCCAGTGGGATTATGGTAGCGTGAAGTGTGAAGTCAACTGTCGGTTAGTAGACTTTTTTGCCGTATGGGAGTATGCGTTGCCCAGAGTGCCCCACGTGGAGGTAAGTCCATCGCACACCCCTCACTTTGTAATATTATTGACATGATCCATCTTCTAATCTGAATGTTGTTACATGAAATTCAATTTGTGCATTCACTCTTTCGAAAGAGGAAATTGAAACGATCGCATGTTTCTCTCTTTTTACAAACCTTTGATCCCTCCACTCCCCCCCCCCCTCCAGGTGCTTGCGTCACTGTATTCGAACACTTTCTCGCGATTATGAGTTGTTGTAAATGCCGCACGCGACCTTGGGCATTAATGAGGTGGTAATATTATTGGCGGGCAAGTTTCCAACCATCTGCTCTATTTCCCTCTTGTACCTCACTTGGTTATCATTTGCATAGGTTTTTTGTTCTTTCCAAGTTTGCTCCACTTGCCTCGTTGCTACAAGTCGGGAAGTAAAACATGGAAGCTTTATTTTCTACTCTACGCACCTTCTTATACTATCCTGTCTGAAGTCTCGTGCGAGATTTGTTGTAGCAGAAAAAGTACTGCAGTATCTGCGGAGTTGTAGGTTCACGTCTCCTTTTCTCGCCTGCAAAGTCATTAGTTAGTTGCAATGAGGGAAAGTGGCAAGAATTTGTGGGTTGGGGTTGGGGAGAGGGGAGGGGAGAAGAGAGGGGATCTCTTTTAGTAGTAAAGTGGGTTGATGGGGTTTTCGCTGCTTCTATAATTGATCCTACTTGCTTAATTGTTGTTGTAGGTATTTAGCACTCACTCGGTAACGGCGTATCGACGGAGAAATGAGGCTATTGATCCCTTGGTGGCTTCCGCTGAATATGAATTGGAGAAACGCCTTGAAGATCTAGATCTCATTGAAGTCGAACTCAATAAAGGTAATCTTGTATTGAGATTTGCGCGTTTTTTTCAACACGTGGGTTCACCAGTTTGTAGCGGCTTTCCGCATCACCTCGGTCAACTATCTATTTCAAAGGCGACTTTTTTTCTACGCAATAACTTAGCAATCTTTTTTAATTAATTATGAAATCGATCTAGTGGTGAATTTGGTTGATGATACAGAAACCTTTGAACCAATCCTCCCTTGTCTCCATATCGGGCTTATCAATCATCATAGGTGCTTTGAGGGGAGTTTAGGAAGCTCACCTCTTATTTGTTGGCTAATTATTATAAAATCAGTAGATCTGCTCCTATCACATGGCTGGCGGCTTTTACATCCGTGGTATGATACTAAACTGTACTGTCTTGATGGTGGGGGGGGGGGGTAAAGTGTTTTTGAGTGGATAAATAACTGAGTAATTGCCATCTTTATAGACATCTATTAATGGTATTATCATTGTTTTCATAGGACACAGTTGTTTTAAGTTGTTTAAACATGATTATTTCATGCCTACAAAAGCCTAGACACTTTGGTGTCGATTGTGCCTACATATTATTTATTATTTATTCCAAATGGCAGGCGTTTTGATAGATATCATTATCCATTTAGCTGACTTCGGGCTTCACTGAGGGGAGGTTAATCAAAGTAGCAGAAAGTCGAGGGGTGGGGGGGCAGAAGAGTGATTCACAGATGTAAAAGAGGCAGACAGACACAAAGGTAGGGAAAAAGGTAAGGTGAGTACTGTGGAAAGGGTCGAATATGACAACCAGGGGGGTCGTGGTAGTTTGAAGTCAGAAGTCAACTGCCAGTTAATAGACTATTTTGCCGTATGAGTATACGTTGCCCAGGGTTCACCACGTGGAGGTAAGTCTATCGCACACCCCTGGCTCCTCTTCCCGGGTCTTCTACGTGACAGGCGGAGATACTCGCCACTATACAATCGCGGAAATATTATTATATCGTTAACTTCAATGCGGGCGAATTGAGAGTTGGCTGTGAAGTGGATGTTTCTCATCTCTTTGCAGGTACCAATGGACTTGGTATCAGTATACTAGGGATGGGAATGACTTTTGTCAACGGAATCGAGAAATTGGGCATCTTCGTGAAGGCAATCACTCCAGGCGGTGCTGCAGATGTCGATGGAAGGTAAATTTATTTATTTATATTAACTTGAAAGTTTTGTTTTTTTTTAATTTGCCTTCCAGATTAGGTGCTTATAAGTAAAGTTGATTCTGTTTAAGGCACCTAATTCTCATTGCTTTAATTTTTCTGGCTGTTGAGGTGGTGGTGGTGGGGGGTGCCATCTGGTTGGTGTAGCACGGTTGACCGCCAAAAGAACGCGACAAAATCTCTAATCGAGTGATATATATGCGCAGAAATTAGGTACAACCCCCTCCACTTGCTTCCCCTTTTATGTCCAGCAACGTCGCACGATTTTGGCCCATTTAAACAATTGCGCAAAGTTGTTGTTGTTGTTGTTTAATTAATTTTCTTTTTATTGGGGGAAAATATTCCACTTTATCCAAAGCCTATAATCATCATCATCATCATACATTGAGAAAATTTGTTTCATTTCCGCCTCGGGCGTTTAACAGGGTTACCTCAATTACAGGAATGAGAGTTGAGCAAAATTTTTTTTCTATTTACTGTAATTAGTCTTTAAGGTCTTTCAGGTATAAAATCTTCGGGTTTTGCTTTCGATGAAAAATTGTTCTTGTTGGTGTTTGTTGAGAGGTGAAGATTTGCTCCTTCTGGAAAAACGAGTTTCGCGTAGATAGATGCTAAACCACCCCCCCCCCCCCCCCCCCCCCCCCCCCCCTCCCCTCCCCTCCCCTCTCCGATCCCCTTCCGCCTGTCGAAGTTAGAAAGAATCTCAAAAATGTGAAATAAAGAATTTCTCGTTGTATTCTTTTTTCCAATTTGATTATTCTAGCAGACGAGATCTATTGCTTTCTTTTTCTGAATTAGAGCATTTCTCTTCCAAATTAACTCGAGCAAGCTTTACGAATTTATTAGCCTCGAGCTCGAAGCACAATAAGTTGGAATTGTTCTCCATTCAGCATCCAATTGTCCTTTTCCAAGCGTCAATATTTCTTCTTTTAAGGCATTTAATCTTAAATATGCCTGTCAAATGTGGATCACTCTCAATCGGATTGGGGGGCTAACAATTTTCTGGCCAATGAGGTGGGCTTCTCAGATTGCGTATTTTTTGTCCTTTTAACTTTCATGTCGATGCGCTTTTCCAACCGTCTCTACCCTCTCCCTCTACCTGTCCACACTCTCAGACGCGCGTGAAAAATTTCTCGCCGTCTCGCTTAACTTTCATTCTCTTCGTGTTGCACATTGTCCACATCTGCCAAGTGTGCGCATGTGTGCGTGCGTGTGTGTGTGTGTGTGCGTGTGTTCTTAGCCAGCGTTTTGTCTGCCAAGACACGCTTCTACTACTTGAGGTGACTCATTGCCCTAGTCACACACAGCAAACTCATATACCTGCTTCTATTTGACTCACGCATGCCGCTGCTGCTAGCCTGCGAATTTACTTCAGTTGGTGATATGTGTCAAGCTCTCTGGGGTTTTAACTGCTTCGGTGTCGAGAGGATGTCATTGGTGGACAATACGTGCTGATAAAATGGAGAAACAATGTTCGACTTGTTAGCTTTTTTTTCACTTATAAGGTCGATACTTGCCATCCTAAAACAGTGACTTGTCCAATTCAGGGGTTTTTACACATTAAGAAATTCGGTGCAACTTTGAAGTCATATAGCAGCTGTGGCTTGAATCTTATGTCTAATTAATAGAATATGTCTCCCTTGAGAGTACAAATCACTATGTGGATAATTTATTCTCCCTTGTTTTATTTCATTTATAGAATGCGTGTTTACGACCAGTTGGTTGAAGTGGACGGTCAAAATTTGGTTGGGGTATCGCAGAATTTTGCTGCGACTGTCCTTCGAAACACAGCAGGAACTGTGCGGTAAGCCGCTTTCATTTTGTCTGCACACATCGCCTCATTCTTTCGTCCATTGCATAGGTAAATTTCGTTCACAATCACGAGTGCTTTTCACCTCGCATTGCATCAACATTGATTGACATCCTGTAGTAGATGGCTGCAAAAATGTGTCCGTATTAATTCACGGTTCTAAAGTTCCTACTTCCTCAATCCCTTCAATTGGAACTTTCGGTGTTTTGATATTTCCTATCTGTTTACATTAAGTAAACCACCATTGGTAAACAGGCAAACAATTCATTTTTTTATTAACTTAATTTTCTCATGAAAGGAGGTTGTTCAGTTTAGGGCATAAAGGAAGCAGCAATCAATTTGTCTTCATTTTTGTGACATTTGACTCTTGAAAAATTGGGCATTCGAACTTGGTGTTTTGTCAACCACAGATTGTAATATTGGTTTTCAATATTTCAGAATACTCTTGTTTTCTCTTTTAGCTTCGTGGTGGGTCGAGAGAAGCCAGACACTCACAATTCCATCGTGGCTCTTCTTGAAGCTGATGGCCAAATGACATCGAGTACATCTAGTACCTGTGCTAGGTGAGTTTTTGTTCACTTTCGAACAATCGAGGCATTCGATTTTTTTCTCATTTGCATGACTATAGGGGGGAGGGGGGGGGAGGTAGGTGGTTTGTTTGCATGCATTCAAGAGAATGTGTCCATTGGAGTTGAAATTTGTGTCATGTTCCTTTCACAAGACTGAGGTTAGTAGATTGGTAAAAGTACAATTTGAAGGGTGAAAAGATTTGCGGTTTTCAGTGCCTATTCTTAGGTCTATTTATTTATTATTGTATGTGATCATTTCTTGGGTCTTCTACTTTGGATTTAATTCAATCTTTTGTGCTACCTCTCTCTCACACCTTTCCCCCCCCCCTTCCACACACTTACAACAAACCAGATTGGCCAGAAATAAAATTACATGATATTTAATGCCGATCATATCCACGAGGTGATTAGGATTGCATGAATTCAGACAATAAGACATTAGAATCGCCGATTCATTGTCAAAGTTGACTTGGCGAAATACCTTAGAAATATACAATTTCACCCATAGTCATAGCATGTATATTTTTATTTCGATAAATTATATTCACCTTTCGATTGAAAGAGCCGTGCTTTTGGTATTTTGTTTTAATTAACCTAGTTTGTCAATTGTACAAGTGGATGCATAGCTGTAGTCAAAAATGATAAAGAAATCTATTTTGTGGGGGGGGGGGAGGGTTATTGATTTGATCCATGATACTCTTTAGAGGAGACTTAGATTGAACTTGATGTCGATGTTGAAGAGGGAATTGTGGTAGGTAGCCTTCCAATCCCTCTTTCATTAAAGCACCACAGACATAGGCACTGTAAGCCTTTGTGCGTGTGTGTGCGTGCGTGCGTGCCTTTGTAATTAAAGAAAAGAGTGATGCCATTAATGACGCGGCGAAATCGATTTCATTTTACACCTAAATTCCCATACTTCTTTTTGTTTACGCTCCAACATTTATTCATCTATTTGTATCAAATGGCAGGCTCTATGATAGCTATCATTTATTTTATATCAAATGGGAGGCGTTTTGATAGTTATCAATAGCCCTTTAGTTGACTTCAAGCTTCATAGAGGGGAAGAAACATCAAAGTGATAAAAGTCGAGAGGAGGGGTGGGATAGAAGAGTATTTCAGAGACAGATACAAAGGTAGAGAAAAGGTGAGGTGAGTACTGTGGAAATAGTCGAATATGGCATAGGTGATGGTAGTTTGAAGTGAGGAGTCAAATGCCGGTTAATAGACTTTTTTGCCGTATTAGTATACGTTGCCCAGGGTGCACCACATGGGGGTAAGTCTATCGCACACCCCATGATAGTTATCATAGTTACAGAGATAAGGAACATCATAGCCGTAAAAAGTGGAGAGGGGGAACAGAAGAGTAATTAAAAGAAGTTAAAAGAGACCGACATAAAGGTAGATAGAAGGGTAAGATGAGTACTGTGGAAGTGGCAGAAGTCAACTGCCGGTTAGTAGAAATTTTGGCCGTGTGAGTATACGTTGCCCAGGCTGCACCACGTGGAGGTAAGTCTATCGCACATTCCACACGCCAATTTATGAAATCGAGGGTACGCTAAAAGGCCTTGAGAACAAGTGTTTTCATCTTGGGCGCTATCTATCTAGGGCCGTTTGTTTATTCACCCTTTTTTCCTAAGTTATGATGGTCGGTTTTGCCAATTCGAATTATTTCTGTTTTCGTTCAAGGTTTGGAATGCAAAACACTTTTCCTCAGGCTTAACACAGCGGTGATCATTGGGTTCTATGATATTTCCCAATTGTGTCGAAGTGAAGTATCGTGTGCTTTTTTTACCCGACTCTCTTTGAAAAATCTAACTTTTTTTCATACGCCGGTCAGTTTTTATTGCGAATCGTAATTGCTACTTCATGGATGAAATTGTTTTGCTATGATTAGCCAGTTGTATTTGACTGAAAATGCGGGGGGCATTTAAATCAACTGTCATTCAAATTATTCATGTGAAGGTCATTGATTTATCACAACAAATTTGTTTTTGGCTGGCTCCCCTTAATCGTCATTTCAATCTTAATCGCGTCTCTGTTTTGATTTTTTCGGAAGACGTATTTCACGCACTACTTAACACAGACTGCTGCTGTGGGTCTTGAAATCATACGGTACACTAGCCGCTGTATAACATGCACCGAGCATTCGCTTGATGAATGGTAAAAACTTCTGTGTAATATTTGTTTATATCAAATGGCAGGCGCTTTGATAGTTATCATTAGCCCTGGAGCTGACTTCGGGGCTTCACAGAGAGGAGGAGGAGGAACATTAAAGTGACAAAAAGTCGAGATGGGAGACAGAATAATGATTCACAGAGGTAAAAGAGACAGACAGACACAAAGGCATAAAATAGGTAAGATGAGTACTGTGAAGGGGTCGATTATGACAAATAGTCGGGCCATAGTAATTTGAAGTTAGAAGTCAACTGCCGGTTTGATAGACTTTTTTGCCGAATAAGTATACGTTGCCCAGCGTGCACCACGTGGATTTGATGTGCTAACGATGTTTACCTTCGAAAGTTTAAGCCCCTACCTCTTTTCTATTATGACAACGACAGTGAATGACTACAATTCATTGAACTATGGAAGATAATAGCCTGTATCATGACGATCCGAGTCGGTCATCAATGGAATAAGTGGATTAGGGTAGCTTCTCGACGCTCCTTAAACACTGTAAAAAAGAAGCCGACACCAAGAGTGGTGGGCTGTTGTGGGTAGAAGGAAGCAATGCAACAGGTTATCTGGTTTAAGTTGGTTGATTTTCGATCCAGTTTGTAGTAGGAAAGGCATTAGAGCTTCCTCTCATGGCCATTTTGACTTTCCCCATTCAATGAAGATCTTCACTACCGCAAACTCACGCACAAGCGTCGTAGAGGTCGACTTTTCTCACAGAAAATGCTCCCAAAAATCGTCTGAGGAGAGCGAAACACTTATGCCCGAGATGAAGACACATCGCAAAGAATAACTGTGTATGCATGTCCTGTATACAGTTGCAAAGAGCGCTCCTCGAGTCACGTAGACTAGATTTCCTGATTTGTCTACGCCTCAGCTGAGGCCTCCCTTCGCAGTTTTTGAAAGGGCGGGGAGGGGGGCTGGTTTGAATTCTGTCCAACTGTTAATGGTTGGTTAAAGCCTGGATAATGGACGAGGCCATTTGTATGGACGGTGGCAGCAGGATTTGGCTCCCCTACTGTCACACACCGCAAGGAAAGTCAGAGTTGGTTGTTTTGCCAAGTTTTATGACTGCATCAGCAAATTCGGAAATTCGCAGATCTTGGCCCATTAAGCTTTCAAGCTTCCTTTCTGCGCTGTGGTGAAAGACGCTAATTGTCGTGCTAGCACTACAAAAGCTAATCAGAGTGAATGCATTCTTTTTTACAGATTCTTCGCAAGGAGGGTGATAGAGATAGCTTAACTTTTCTCTTCATTCACCATCTTTTCTTCTTCTTCATTTTTTTTCTTCTAATGAACACTTTCTCTAATGTATGACAACTCAATGCTACTTGTCACTCTCTTCCTTGTCTATTTTGTATTGGCGTCGAAGTCAGGCGTCTTTTACCTTGCGCAAATCGTTTTTATCCCTGTGTCTGTTATTAAGGCTCATTGCTCCATTCTCCCTCAATCTAAAGCGGCTGTCATTGATGTGGGAACAACAAATCTAATTTCAGTACGGAAACCCCCTGAACACAGCCGTCCTTTTAATCATCCATGTATTTAATTGTGTTTTTATTGGGGGTAGGGGGGGAGATTTCAAGGTTTAATTCATCATTGTTGCATTCTTAGAATAGTGATGAGTTTGAAAAGCACTAATTCTGCATTCCGAGTCACTAATTGCTCATCTTGTGATATTTTGGTATAAGCGCGCTTATACTAAGTTAAGCAGATTTCTATCGACTGAACAAGCATTAATTCCCTCTAAAATCGACAAATATTTAAAAATATTCAGGAATTTGGCAGTTTATCACCAGTTCGAAATCGATTTTGTCAAACGAAAGTGAAGATGGATCATTAGTGGGTGAACTTGTTGAAAACGGCAAAGTTTCGTTCAAAAAATTATATCAAATGACAGGCTTTATGATATTTGTCATTAGCCCCTTAGTTGACATCGGTCTCCACAAGGATAGTTGACAGTAGCTCATTAGTAAACTTCTGACTTCTCAGTATCTCTGGGTTTCTGTCGTTGTCTTTAGGGCTGGACACTGACTCGGGTGGGTCTTTCCCTTTTCCTCCTATAGGTCACATAGGGGACATGCTGGTTGAGCGTATACTCCTATTCTGTGGGAGTGCTTCACCAGGCAATCGTGTCCGGTACGTAGTCCAAAGTCTGCAACAGTTTCGTTTCTTGGCCAGTCGGCTATGTTGAAGAGTGGTGTTGTCCACTGCTTCCTCTTTGTTCGAGCTTTAAGTTCGTTGCTTCTTGAAGCATTGAATTCTCTCCTGGTTAAGGTCTTCTTTGTGTGGAAAGACATTGCAAAATTTCGGTCAACCTCTTAGCAAGTGTGTGTCAGCGCGCTCATTGCCTATAATGCCACAATGTCCTGGTATCCATTGAGAAACTATTGTCTTGTTATCTTTGTCTCCGAGTAACTAATATAGTTTTTTGCAGACGTGTATCTCAGCTGTTTTGGGTAGTTCTCTGATTCCTTCATACATTAATGAAAGTTGTCTGAGTCCTATTATAAATTGCCCATTTGCCTGAAAATACGCCTGTGTTTAGGGGTGTTCCTTTGGCTAATTCTCTTGAGTTAATAAAATTATTTTTAAATCAAATAATCGTCAGTTCAAATCTCTATTTTTTTGAGTTAATTTAGAATGTACGAATGTTTTCGGGTTAATTCTCTAACTTCAAAAGCCGATAATCGTCGTATTTACCTGGACTGAATGACTCATCAAAAAATGTGAATTGTAAAAGGCGGTGTTGTGGGGTTGGGGTGGGGGTGGGGGGGGGGGGGGGGGGGGGGGGGGGGGGTTCACTTCAGCTACTTTTTAAACGCAATTTCCGCAAATTAATTTAATGTGACAATTGCTTATTCCGACTAATCTCTCTCTCTCTCTCTTTTTTGCCTCCTCATTCAGCTCCGATGTGAATGAAAAGAACGCGGAAGTGGGCCCCCGATCTCTGGTACGTCAATCTTCTCTAACCTTGAGCATCTATGATGCGCCAAATGTGTCGATTTTTTTGCATGTTCTGGCAAGTCCGCTACAAGTTTTTTGTGTCATCTGTATGGATTTGACCAATTAAGATCTTGGGGGGGGGGGGGGGGGGGGCGTGTTTCTCGTCGATGAATTTTAGCCGAATTCTTGATATTACCTTATCTCAATTATGTTGGAGAGAGTTATTTTGCTGCTTATTATTATTTGATTTTCTAACATGAAAATCAGATGGCTTTCATGAAAGCTGCCTCTAAGTAATTGCCTGATTGGAGATTGTCTTTCTAGCCTACTCCTAATTCAATAAATGCAAATTTCTATTTAAATATGCAACATGGCCGATTTGTTTCTCTTTGATAAAAAACACGCTCACTTTTGAGTACATCTTGTGTGTACCTTTGGGTGTGGATAGTCCCTTCGTTGGTTCGAGTACTGTCTTTGCTTCGGCTTTGTTGTTTTCGTTTTTTTTCGTTTTGCTTTCAAATAGACTGGTAGAGTCAAACTCCACATTTAAGGTGATTGAAAAAAAAAACTACTTTCGATGTGAGAAATGAGAGGTTAAGGTCATAGACTGGGCTGATTGTTATGCGTGAGTTCTTCAATCAATCAATCGATCGATTGTTGAGAAGGTCGCGCAGGCCCATAGTCAAAATGTTGTGTGCTAAATTTCCCAACCAATTTTGTTAGCGCATTAAGGGTGTAGACAGGCCATGCGCTCTCGTCAGTCGAGGTCTCAAGCTGTTGCCAATTGTCTAATTTCATCTCTTTTAGTCAATCGGGAGATTTTTCCGATTGTTATTTGTTTTCAAAATCTTTAAAATTATTGTGCACACGCATCCGTCGCCAAAAAACCGGCTTATCATCTTTATCCCCGCTTTTGTTTTAATTTATTGCTCTAAATACGTGTAGTTCTTTTTACTAATGCATATAATCTCAAATGGCATTGTTCTGCAAATATTTGGAAATCCAATTATTGGAAACAAGTGGTTTACTGTTGAAGAGTCGATTTTCAAATGAATTCCTCCTGAATGGGGCTCATCACTTTATCGATGCAACACCACTACCGGAACATTCTTCTACATTTTTGTCTGATCGACTGATTGGCGTTGTTCTTGCTATGCAACCCCTTGATCCTTCAATTGTTTGTATGCTCCACGTCCCCTTGTGCCGAGAAATTCTCAGTGAAACCATTTTTTCGATTGGTTTCAAATTACTCGCATTCACCCTTTTCGGAGAACGGTGCTCATATGTCAAGGCCACTTAATTTGCAGAAATCTACTAAATTTTTATTATTATTTCAAATGGCAGGCTTTATGATATTTATCATTAGCCCCAATAGGTTGAAGTCAACTGCTGAGTTATAAACTTTTTTGCCGTATGAGTATACGTTGTCTAGGGTGCACCACGTGGAGGTAATTGCTGACAAAATTTAAGTATACTTTTGATGTGTTTCGCGGCATCGTCATCACTTAGTGAATGAAGATAATTGATCACATGACTATGAGAGGATAATTTTGATCACTTAATGGTTCTAGGTATGCAAAAGTCACTATCCTTTCCGTTTCTACCCTGTAAGTTTAAAAATGTCCAAAACACCAACTAAGTAGTGTTCTACTCCAACTCACTTGCACATAATTTTAACGTATTTTTTATAATCAACTTCAGTTATCTCCACTGTGCTCAAATTTGCCTTGCCATTGTCATCTGTCTACACGCGGCGGTAAAAATGCTAATGATTCAAAGTTACCGTCTTATTTACTAAATTAAATTAACCAATCAATGGGCTCTTAGTAATGAAAGCATAAAATCACGCTGAATCTCCGTTGTACGAATAGAATAAATAAGCCTTTGAATACTTGGAGATTGCATTACGTTTTGTCCATCTGTTTGGAAAAATGGACATTCCGTGCTCGCAGAATTCAATTGAGCATTTATTTGTATCAAATGGTACCATTTATGGTGGTTATCATTAGCCCTATAGCTGACTTCGGGCTTCACAGAGGGGAGGAACATCAAAATCATTAAAAAAGTCGAGAAGGGAGAACAGAAAAGTGATTCACAGATGTAGAAGAGACGGACAGACACAAAGGTAGAAAAAGGTAAGATGAGTACTGTGGAAGGGGGTCGAATATGGCATACAGTCGGGTTATGATAGTTTGAAGTGAGAAGTCAACTTCGGGTTTATAGACTTTTTTTGTCGTATGAGTATACTTTGCCCAGGGTGCATCATGTGGGCTTAAGACAATCGTGCACCCCTCAATTGAACACAAATCCAGCATTTCTGTCTGATATAATGACTTTCTCAATCTTATTTTTTGCAGGAACGTCCTGTGCTCAAACAATTTAGCGCTAATGCCATAGTCTCGTTAGGAGTCTCTTTTCCTTTATTGTATTCTTCTTGTCATTTATCTATATCTTATTCAAACTGCGTTGCACTCATGAAGCCAATTCGACAGTGGCTTTCTTCAAGTTGTGATATTCGTTTGCTATTTTTTACAGTAAAATTCACTCTCCTTTCCTAGAAAACCTCCGGTAATGGTAGTGGTGAGGCTCTACGAAAACTCCTTGAAGATGCATCTCTTGCGGCAGCCAAAGCTAATCTATCTGACGATGAGGACGTTGATGTTGAATGCGAGGATGAAGAGGAGTACAACGATATCGACATGGATGATGGCCTTTCAACTTGTGATGAACCTTTCCTCAACACGCCCACTTCCACCAATGTCACCGAGACCGAGGAAGAAGATATAACACTTCGACAGGGTGCTGACGATATGCACTGCACCGGTAAGAAGATAAGTATGAAAAATACTGAATCGTCCTCCTCCTTTGATGCTGGCCTGATGTCCTCTTCATCGAATACCCTTGGAGACAGCAGTTCCTCTCACCACGGAAAGCATAATCATCCTAGTCAAGTGATCCTAACCGCATTGCAGCGAGTGGAAAGTGGGGAGAGAAAGCAGAATTTTGGAGAAGACCTGGAGTTTGGTCTCCTGTCAGAAAATGATAGAGCGAAGCTGAAATCTTCCATTCCTAGGAGCATAAGTCCATTGGTATTCTGTCTGGCGCAAGATCTAATTGCTTCCGAAGCACAGATCAAGCGGCTCAGATCGAGGGTCCGACGACTCGGTCAGAGGGTGTGTGTGTGTGTGATTTATTGCATTTCCTTTTATTTCTCTCCCATATGTTGCACAATTTTAAAAATGATCGGACTTTATGTTCAATGTAACCTTTTTAAAGTTGTTATTTCAATTTTATTTCGGAATTTGATGTGTGTAGTCCTCCTAAATATATTTGCTTCGAGCAATTTTTCTTGACAAATAGGTTAAAACTTATGTCAGTTTACAATACCTACACAATTTTCGGGGGTTTATTTGAAATCGCCACTTTTCCACTATGGGTGGGATTTTTGCCCAAGAGCGCAGTGAAACTTTTCTCGCTTTTGTCAAAGTAGAAATGAGTTTAATACTAAGCAAAATTGTCATCACCTCAATTAGACCTGATTTGGTTTCTGCCTACTGTCAATGCAAACTTGTTTCCACATCCGGCTAACGTGAGGATTGATTAATTTAAACGCACTGTCTCCAAACTTTTCAAAGAGCGACTAACAACGTTAGTGATTACTATCCCTGAGTGCTTACAAGTCGACACTCGTCGTCTCGGATTCAGCAGGAGTACAATCACTCTTCTGGTCACTGGTCATCTAATCATTTCAAATTCATGGCCTCGTTTTGTGGGAATATATGCATAACCTCCTGCAGTAAAGTACTGCAATTTAAAGTTCAAAATTCTTGACAAAATGCGAAGAACAAGTAATGCCATTCACAGAGCCATGTAACATCTTCCAATGTTTTTAATTTTTGTAATATCGAAGTACTACTTTGGGGAACTTTCTTGAATATTGGCATTTCAGTTTCCTTAGAGTGTATTTTTTTATAAGGCAGGCTTTCCTTAAACGAATTAACTATTTATTTATATCAAATGGCAGGCGTTTTGATAG